>JADRCC010159210.1:0-10676 GCA_019843855.1 Hylomyscus alleni
GCTTGCTTCTTGATCATGATGTTTGTGCAAGAATAGAAACCCTGACTAAGACACCATGGCCTGCATGAACTTAGTCTCTCTCTCTCTCTCTCTCTCTCTCTCTCTCTCTCTCTCTCTCTCTCTCTCTCTCTCTCTCATGCACACACACACACACACACACACACATGCACACACATGCACACACATGCACACATAAAATATTGTTTTAAAATTTGAGAATGTGCATACTAACCACAGAAAAATTTTGACATTCCAATAATATGAAGACTGGTGTCAATCATGGTCGCTCAATGGCCTCAGTCCCCAGGGAACCATGGGTCAGCATGGCTGGTTATGGTTCCAAGCAGAATGACTGGCCTTCTAAGTCCTCACCTGGCTGGTCAGTAGACTGACAGTGCAGGAGGCACCCCCCAAGCCCCTTCCTGAGCATGGCAGGCAGGCATTTCTCTGTGTGGTGACTTCCTCAAGGCAACTTAAAGCACACATGTAAGGAATGCATAGCCTTGGGAAGCAGCGGGGGCTGCAGTGTGCTCAGTACCAAGCCCTGGGCTGACCCTCTAACATCTTGTGCCATTTAACCCAACACTCTACTGTAGCAGCATTGTTTCAAACTGTCATCCACTAAGTGGGGTTGGGCAAGCCTGTAATCTCTCGGTACTTGAGAGATCCAAGTAGGATGATTCCTGTAACTTCAAGGCCAGTCTGAGCTGCACACTGATGTCCAGGGCTGTTTGCAGTACACAGTGGCGCGCCTTGGTCAGAAAACATTACAAAACACAGGACTTGGAGTGTAAGCAGAATGCAGCCTGCTTGAGTGCCCCATCCCATATACCATAATCAGCAACTCAACCGTCACCCTGCCCTGCTGCAGGGAATGGAGTATGGAGACTCACCCTGCCCTGCTGCAGGGAATGGGGTATGGAGACTCACCCTGCCCTGCTGCAGGGAATGGGGTATGGAGACTCACCCTGCCCTGCTGCAGGGAATGGGGTATGGAGACTCAACCTGCCCTGCTGCAGGGAATGGGGTATGGAGACTCACCAACCACACTGCCAACAAAAGACAGCATCCACGTGGAAGGCAGTGATCATTCTTTCTAAGGACTAACACTGGTCAGGCACAGTGCTGGGCACTTTAATTACGGTGCTATCACACAGACAGAGTCCCATCTCCCTTCCCCCAACTCCCACAAGCCAACTCAGCCTATACTTGGGGGGCAGACGTGTGACCTTGACAAAAGTGTTGGAAGCAAAAGAGGAACTGACAAGAAAGCAGGAGAGAGGAGCTGGGCCTCCCAAAGCTGGCACCAGGCCTTTCCACACTGCCACTAATACTACGATATTGGCTCATTTCTCAAGACAAGGTCTGAGAGACCATGCTATCCTTCTCCACCCCAGAACTGGCAAAGTAAACACTTTCCATACCCTTTCATTTATTTATTATTATTATTTGGGGCTTTTTTAGAGTTGGGGGTCTCACTGTCCTGGAACTCACTCTGTAGACCAGATTGGTCTGAAACCCACAGAGATTTACCTGCCTCTGCTCTCTGGGTCCTGGGATTAAAGGTGTGAACCACTGTACCTTTAGCAGGCTTCCACATCCTTAGCAGATGGGGAAATAGTGTTAGAAGAGCAGAAACTGAAGAACAGAACTCAAGTGAGCTACAGCCATGAGAGAAGTAACTGAGACAGAGACAGCCCCAGGTCTGTCCTGCATGGCTAGAAACTCTGGGTTCACCTGTGAGCAGTTCCAGGAGCTAGAAAAGTACTTCAAGACAGACCCCAACCCTAACGAGGAGACTCTGGAGGCCTTGGCTGGCACACTCAAACTGACAAAAGGAGACATTAAGATTTGGTTCCTGGGCTGGTGAGATGGCTCAGCAGGTAAGAGCACCGACTGCTCTTCGACTGCTCTTCCAAAGGTCGTGAGTTCAAATCCCAGAAACCATATGGTGGCTCACAACCACCCATAATGAAATCTGATGACAGCTACAGTGTACTCATAATAATAATAAATAAATCTTTAAAAAAAAAGATGATTTGTTTCCTTTATCGAAGTCATGAGATGGAGCTCAAGCAGTTGTCTGAGGCCCACATACCCAGGCTGGAGTCAAGGGACCATACCTTGTTGGAAACTGTGGGTCAAAGTTTGGCCCAAATGTTGGTCTAATGTGCCTCTGGCACAAGGATTGGGAAAGGTCCTCCATACCAAGCAGAACCCGGAGGAGTCCTCCCAAAATGACCCTGGACTCTCCTAAGCTTTGGAAGCCTTGAAGAGTCTCAACCCTCTCTTCGGGGTACCAAAGCAGAGATGGTGTGTCATAGAATTTCTGACTTCCTAGCAGAGGCTCTTTTTGTTAATGTTTTTCAATTTCCATGTTGGAGCAGGGGATTGTTAGGTTTTATGTATATTGATGGTATATTAATAATAAACAGCTATTCTGGGGGGGCGGGGAAGAAGTCAAGAGCTGTAGCCTTGTGCCTGGATCATCTGCCCCCATTTCTGAGGTGTCTACATTCCTCTTATCATCCCTCCTTCTCTCCACTGGCCCTCATCATCATCAAAAATCACCTCAGTTCTCCTGGGAAGGAAATGCAGCTGCACCTGACCCTCACGGACATCGGTAGTATCATAGGACCCCCAAGTGAAGTGGGGAGAATAAAAGGAATGTCCGAATCATGTGGGGGAATTTCGCCAGCAGTTCGGAACTAGGATAGGGAAAAGTAGTCACTGACTCCAAGTAGGGAGGGCAGTGAACAGGTATTAATAATGTCTGTGGCTCCAGGCTGAGCGCTGAACAGAAAGATGGTATAAAGGTATATTGCTCTAATATGCCTCACAGGATACTCAAATTCTGTCTAATGTGGGCTCTACAAGAATTCTGGGTTATTATCCTGCATGGCAAAATAGAAAAGGCCTAAGAATAGGCACATACAGTATTTTAGTTTACTTCATTTGTTTTGGATTGTTTTAATTTTCAAAATGGATGAGATACTGAGTTTTGTGGTTATATTATTCCTCTAGGAGAGAGGTCAAAATAAAGGTTTTTCTGGTTACTGTCTCAAGGATATACTGATTTGGGAGAAAGATTTTGTCTTTGCATTTTTAGAAAATATGATTAGTGTCTATATACCTTCAAGAGTAATATGGATCAGATTTGATAGAGGGAGACCCCCCTGAAGAACTAGATTCCAGAGAATCAAACAAAAAGGTTATCTTGATACTAAAATTTTGTTTTGAGATTTGTATATTACAGAATACAAATGGTGAGTCTCATTGTCAGACATGTGAACTGACCTGCTTGAACTCCTGATGTCTTTCAGCTCGATCCAGTCAAGACACAGACATCAGAGACTAATACAATTGTTGGTGCGGCCTTCTTAAAGCCAACCAACTCCCCCATTTTCCCTAGTCTCTCCTTCAAAATATCTCAATCCCCATATTCAGCTTGAAGAAGTTATGAAGAGTCGCCGACCCAGTTCCCTGGGCTTTGGGGGGCTGAAGGTGGTTATTATAGGTTGTCTTTCTAGGGAATGTAGAAATGGTCATATTTGAAACTGGGAGAAAATAGCTAGAATTGATTGTATAGCCATAATCTCATTTGGTAGAAATCTTTATAATTGTTACTAAATTGAAGTCATAAGTTCTTGTTTGGGTACAGAATTTATTTTGATGTAAAATCAAGGTTTTCATTGGTATAAACTTCTATTGATATTAAAAATTTAAAATTACAGGGCTTAGACCCAGTTCTTCTATTGCTGTTATTATAAACTGATCTGAGATGATTAAGCCTATGAGTTAAGGGCCAAATAGCAAATTCATGGCTCTGAGTTTATTGTTAGGGTCTTTTCAGATATTTTAATTAGAAATAGTTGAGAGTAATTAATGGAAAACAGTACAGATTACTTTACATAGATAGTTGGTTTTCAAAAACATCAGAAATCCACAGCATGTGACATTTAATGTTATTTATCCACTTGTTGGAACATGTCTTCTCCTGACAGCATTCCCTTTCTTGGATTCAGAGAGGAACTGAGCATCAGTGGGGTCGCTCTAGCTGTGGTAAGACAGCCACTCGGCAAGAACTGCCTCAATTCATCCACAGACAAAACACTGTCCAGAAAAGGACACACTTTACAGGTTAGGACAGCTTAGTTCTGCAGAGACAGAATAGCCTAGTCCTTAGTTTCCGGGTCTTTAGGTCTGTCAGATGATCCTGGGCCACGAGGCTGAAGACAGATGGAGTTGAAGACAACTTCCTGACTTACTGGGTCTGTATAGGTAGGCAGCTGTCTCTACAGTTTGTCTCAGTTCTGGAAGCTGTGTCAGGCTTCCTATATATTTTCAGTTAATGTTAGTCATTCTCAGATTTCTGGCAGGGTTGAAGACGTATAACCTCACATCCAACGCAGGCTATTTACTTTGAGGGAATAGATTTGAGAGGATGGTTTTCAGATTGGCATACAATCTAAAGCCAAGACATAAGTCAAGGTAGAATCATAAGTCTTTTAATTTTGTATAGATGACAGTGTCCTATCTTAATGATATAAATGATGGGTCTATCTTATACTTTATAAATTACAAAATGGTAATAGTTGTACTCTATATTTGAGAGAAAGGTTTTGAATTTTATTAGAACAGAAAGGGTGAAGTGTGGATGGGCTTGGGAAGTGTTGTGGACCGGCCTGGTGCTGTTTGTATTTTGATGCTAATTCTGCTCTCCTGGGAGGGGTTGCAGACAAGGAGTAAGTCATACTAAGGTGACTTATGAACCAATCCCTTAATGAATAAACCTACACTGGGAGAGTAGGTGGGACTTCCGGGTTGGATGGAGGAAGAAAGGAAAGAGGAGAGAGTTAGGGCTTTTTGGAACAGGGGGGTAGCATAAGGGCAACATGTAACTGCTAGAGTTTCCCGGTATCACAGTGGATCCGCCAGGATTCACCACCTGAGGAATCAGATGTAGTAGGATTTACAAGATAAGGTTTTAGTCTTTGCACCTAGAGATTGAGTTTCCATTGTTTCTGAGCTAAGTTTGTGTGGTGATTTTCTTCTCGAGGGGGATTCGACTGGGTTCCAGAGAGAAAGGTTTAGCGGCAAAGCATAGGTTTGCCTAATGTGCACCACAAAGGCTGTGGGAGCTTTGAAGCATGGAGCTGTCGTGGTAACAACCCACCAGTGGGAACCTAGCAAGCTGGGTGAAGAGGGTTCGGGAACTCCAGGCCAGAGAGTCTCCACAAGATAAAACAGGTCGCCTTTGCCTGCCAGTTCTTGGACAGGTAGGCAACCCGGTATGCTCCTCCCCATGGTTACCTGGCAACGGTCAGAGACCTGGCCCTAGAACAGGGGCTGCTTGCCCCCTCCTCTCTCTCTTACTCCTGCTTCTCTCCCTTGCCTCTTTCCCTCTTGCTCCCCCCTCCCCATTCCCTTCCCCCTCTGTCCACATGGTCATGGCCATCCCCTACTTCTCTACTCTCTCCTTCTCTCTGCCTTTCTCTGCCTCGGCTACTCTCCTAACTCCCCTCCCCATGCCCTAAATAAACTCTATTCAATACTATACCTGCAAGCATCTAGTCCCTCAGGGGGAGGGATGCCCAGCATGGGCCCGCTAAGTCAAACCCCTTCCCCTACACCTCGCCAGAACATATTCTTATAGCTCTTTCTCTTTTTATGATCACAACAATGTGACCACAGGAGGAAGAGGAACACCAAGTCCAGCGATCCTCCTCCAGTTCATCATCTGGGCCCTGATGTAAAGTTTAGATTTAAATAGAGGGCAAGAAGTCTCCATCCCTAAGCAGCCCCGCCCGCAGGGCGGCTCCTCCCACCATGTTGTTCCAGGTTCTCTGGCAAGTTGTTTGGAATCTCTGGCTGGCGCCAGGCTTCAGCCTTTCCTGGTTTCCTGGGAATCCTTGTTTCAGTAGTGTCGGCTAGGGTTGCATTGCTGTGAGCAGGCACTGAGTTCAACAATACAGGGGTTTACTTGACTCACCTTGTCCATATCACAGTCAAAGGAAATCGGAACAGGAGTTCAAGCAGGGCAGGAGCCTGAAGGCAGGAGCTGATGCCAGGCCATCAAAGGGTACTGCTTGCTGGCTTGCTCCCCATGGCTTGGTAGGCCTGCTTTCTTAAAGAATCCAGGACCACCAGCCCAGGGATGGCACCACCCACAAAAGGCTGGGCCCTCCCCCATCAGGCACTAGATAAGAAAGCCCTACAGGCTTGCCTGTAGCCCTATCTTATGGAGGCATTTTCTCAGTTGAGGTTCCCTCTTCTCCAATGACTCTAGCTTGGGTGAAGTTGACATTAAACTAGCCAATACAGCTAGTACGGTAGCCAAAGTGAGAGGAACAATACTCTTAATGTTTGAGTCTATCACTTAAATCTTTGCCCAAACTTCAGGAAAACAAAAACAATTTAAAAAAAAAGAGAGAGAGAGAAAGATATTTGATTTCTTTTTCTGTGAAGTATACCCCATTCTAGGAGCTACGATTCATGGGAGCAGAGTCCAAAAGAAACTGGGTACATGGAGAAGGCCGTGTGCACTCAACGACACGGGACATCTGCTTGAACCTTGCTCCTCTCAGAGTTTGCTGAGCCAGAAGATGAGAGAGTAAATCCTCTTCTGTTTCACTCATGTAACAACCTCCGCAAGTTCATCTGGCCATACCTCCGTTTCTAGTCCACGGGAACAGGAAGGGACTCGGGCAGCTATCTACACCCAGAGCTAGCAGCTCCCTCTGCCCTTCCCGCTACCCCCACAGCCTGTGTTCCCACACAGTAAGCGCATAGAAGTCAACCATGGGCACCCTGGTTGTAAGATCTGCCACGTGGCAGAAGACATAGGTATGACCACCTGAGCTGGTATTTACACACAGATGCACACGCGCACACACACAAAGAGGGGCTGATCATGCTGTTTCTTTTCTATACCCACCTTCCTATGTAGCAAGAGAGGATGGGCAGGGTAGAGGGGTGCCCAACTGCGCTGTTTCCTTGACCCCTGCAGGAGGCTCACTGTTCTGGGGGCCAGCGGGGAGAGGGGGGCAAGCTGCCTTCCCATGGCTAGACTCCCCTCCCATCCCACTCCTCACTCTCACACTCAACCCCCGACCCTACCTGCACCCCCTCTCCACTGTGCTCAGCTGTGGTCCGGGTGTTTCCTGGGGCGAGGGAGAAACGCCTGCTGGAAGGCACATCAAGACTTTGGGCTTAGGCGGGTTAAGCCACACCCATGAGTAATTTTCCTCATCTAGCCAAAAGGTCCTGCTAGACCCAACTATTCTAGAATTCAGGTGAGAACAGGACAGAAACAAAATGCCAAAATTTCATCATATCTTTTTATTGTCTAAACAGACCCCAGTGGGAAGTCCCTTCTTTTCAACAGAAGCAGTGTCTAAGCGCCTGTATTAGTCAGAGTTCTCCAGGGAAACAGAATGGACAGACTTACCATACAGTAAAAGAAAATTACATTGGCTTGCGAAACACAGTCTGGGTAGTTCAGCAATGGGGAAAGGGGAGCCTGAGTTTTCGCTACCTCCATGCTTGCTGACAGTGGGTACAGTGTGAGCTCACTCTCCTGCCACGATTGCTCTCCATCACAAGGACTGTCCCCAGGGAACCCTTTAAGTCACACTGTGCTATCATTTTAACTCTATAGAATATTGCCAGATTGGTGAGGCGGCTCAGTGGGGTTCAAAACACTTGCCACCAAGCTGAACTCTTCCCCAGGACCCACATGGTGGAAGGAGAGAACTGGCCCCTGCAAGTCATTCTCTCCCCTCCACACAAGTACAAAGGCACAGGTGAGCCCCACACAAACATACATGCAATAAGTTTTTGGTTTTGTTTTTGTTTTTTAAATACAAAGCTCGTGTTTGACTGCTCTAAATCACCCAGCAAAGGTGATGTCTGTGACTAAGGTTGATAAAGTCTCTCTGCTAACTACATCTCTTCAGTTGTATGAAGAAAAGGACTAAATAACGTGTTCAAACCATGAATAGCTCCAGTCTGTGGTGTTGCGATTCAAACAATAGGGAGGCCAGCTCCCTGGGCCTCAAAGACAACTCAGTTAACACCCAGAGACAGGAACTACATCATCAAGGCATCTATTCTCTTGGGGCCATCCAGAACTTTAAAAGTTCTAATACAACTGTGAAGCCAGGAGTTCAGCCTCCCCTGGCTGATTTAAACCCCATTTTTACAGATGGGTCTACCACTCTTCTCAGTGGCTGACTTATGGATTGGATATAAAATTTTGTCCATGCTGCTTGCTGGAGACAGTGATATGACCATCAGGCCCACGGGAGGAGCCTTCATAAGTGACCTGAGACTGGCCAAGACAGATGCAAAGAGGGTGTTGATGCTGCAGCACAGGTCTTCGGAGCCAGGGGGCGCTCTTGTGCTTTCAGGAGTTGGGATAAAAACAGCCTCATTCCAACCCATTAAACAGAAGTTGAGGGGAAAGCAGGGTGCTAGTTTCCCTCACCTCAAGGCTTCACAGCTTGAAGGGAGTAAAGAAATAGCACCAGAAAAATTCCTGAATCTACACAGGGTCTCCAATACTCGGGAAGGAAGGAGCGAATGGACACTCAGGGATTACAGTTGAACAAAGAATATTTCAACATTGTCAGCTAGAGGTAGAAGATGCTCTCTGGCAGCAACCAGCCAGGAAGAATTGACTGTCCTGGCAGTTAAAGCCAGCCAAGCAATGAGACCAAAGAAGCCACTAAGCAAGCATAGAGAACCGGCTTGCAAGGAAAGGCCAAGAGAACAGCCTCTCCAGAGTCAAGAGGCTGTTGGGGTTGGTCTGGTGCTGCTATGTATTCAAATGCTAAATACCGACCACCAAGATCTGGTTGTCAACCCACCCCCAGCGAGGTGAGGAGAGCCTCAGTACACCAAGTGATGCTATGTAAACCTTGCTCCCCAAGTTAATTGGTTAATAAAAGGCTTAACCCTGAGATTGGGCAGGAGAGAGAGAAAGGTAAGGACTTGAGGATGGAGTGAGGAGGCCTCAAGGACTGCAGAGGAGGAAGAAGGTCAGGACGGAGATGTAAGGAAGAGGAAGCTGCCATGAGAGGAGATGGACCATGAGCACCTGGCCAGGAGAGACAGCAATATCCAGGGGCATTCGGCTAAGATGTAAGTTAGACTAGCTCCAAAGCCTGCCCAAGCTAGGCTTACAGCTTGTAAATAAAACACCAGGATTGTGTGTCTTTTATGCAGGCTAGCTAGAATATATAATTCCTACTACAAGGACCACCAGATACCAGCAAGTGCTCCGTGGCAGCAGTGTGGAGAAACAATGGCCTCTTTAGACTTAGGCTTAGAGCTAGATCCAACTGAGTTCAGCAAAGCCACCATCCAGCTTGAGACAGCCCTCAGCCTTCCTGTTGCTGAGCAGGGGTAGCTCAAAGGTAGGTGACCCTTTCACTACCAGCGTGGGTGGGGACAAAAGGCTCACAGCTAACGGCACCCGCACTCAAGCCTAAGAGAGCCCACCTGCACCCGCACAGCCTCCAACGCCGACGCAGCTGAGCGTAGCTGCTGTTTGCTGGTGCCGGCTTGGAAGGAAAGCAGTGACCACCCTTGTCTGTTCAGTAAGGCCGCTCTCAGACAAAAATTTAAGAAAGAAAAAGAGCCAAGCAGCAAGGCAGTTTAAGGAAGTCTCCGGAGCCACAGGCCAGGATTTGCATGCCTCTCCAGCGGTGACTCCCTCAGAGGTAGCCTTCTTCACACTCGCTTCAATCCTGGCGTCAAGAAACTTAGAGAAAAAAAATATATATATAACAAGGCACATTCTCACTGACTATCCTGTCAATCGGCCCCCCAGGCTAAAACGCTCCAAACAGAGACGAAAATCCGAGAGAACCCCTAGTCCAGGAAAGAGCGTCTTCTTCGAAGTGTGAAAAAAACCCTAAAGGTACTCCTCCACCAGAACCTGAATGACAGAGAGCCATGTAAGGAAGCTACTCCAATGGCTTCCGAAGATGCCCTGGGCCCAATTCAGGTAATGGGGCAGGGGCCCAGCTGGAGGGGATGGTCTAGGTTTCCACTGTGCAAGCAACAGAAAGACATCGCTCGAGGCTGGACCATCATCTGTGACAGAGGAGGGTTGCACCAGAGCAAGAACACCTGAGACCTGCTCAGACAGCATTTATGAGCTTGTCAAAACCATGAGTGACAAATGACCCACCCAATACGGAAGGTTGAGAAGATAGAAAAGAAACTAGAGCTCTCTTCCTCTCATCATGTCGGCTCCAGAGTCCAGAAGCCAGGCTGACGAATCAGCGGGGCTTCATCCCTCCAAAAAAAACCAAAAAACAAACAAACAAACAAACAAAAATGGGGGTGGGGGAAGCTTTAGCAAGCTACCGGTCTATCACTAGCTGTCTCCCAGCACAACACCAGAACCTGCCACGCGCCACAGGACCCAGCTTTCTGAACTGCATTCAGCTAATTCACTACATGCCCTTTCGCACCATGAATGGACATGCCGGTACAGGCAGCTACAAGCACCTGGCCCCCTCTTCATTTTCCATTTCCTCGGAGGGGGGATTGATGTGGGATTACTGCCACCAGAGTTTGTCCTCATTACCCGAATTTAAAAACAAACAAACGCCAGGCGGTGGCGCACGCCTTTAATCCCAGCACTTGGGAGGCAGAGGCAGGCA
>JADRCC010159211.1:0-28144 GCA_019843855.1 Hylomyscus alleni
AAAGATCATTTTTTCTGCCCCGAGGCTTTTGGCTTCGGAGCAGTTTTGCATGGCATTTTGCCATTTCGGGAGGCTTGGGTGGTAGTCTTAGCAGACTTGGCTAGGTAGGGCTTAGGCTAGGTTAGTTTAGGTTGGGCTAAGCAATTTTCAAGACATTTTTGTCTCAGGGCTATAAGACCAGAACCCTTAGGATCTTCCTCTGTGTTACTGGCATGGAATTACTCAGACTCAAAACTTAGAGATAATACATTTAGAGTAACGGCTGTTCTCTTCCCCTCTTCTTGTAACAAATTGTATGTTTTGTTTCCCCTCCCCTTTTGTGGCTAACCTTGAAAGAAAGAAAGATAAATAAAAGGTACTCGCATTCAAAACTGACCAAGAAGAATTTGATATCTCCAGCCCCCCATCCCTGCTGGCTCGGGGTACCCCAGGGGGGCGTATAGAGTGGAACAAATAGTTTATAGTTGTGTGCCCTACCAGAAGGTAAATCAGCCCTACCAAAAGCAAGGCTGATCCTGGTAAGAGACCTTGGGAAGATGATTCAGGAGTCTACAGGGAAGTGGACTTCACTGAGAAAAAAACAGGCAAGTGTAGCTACAAATTTCTTCGAGTTTTCATAGGAACCTTCTCAGGATGAATAGAAGCCTTCCCTACCAAGCAAGAGACCACAACAGTGGTAGTTAAGAAGATACTGGAAGAAATACCCCCCCATTTGGAGTACCTAAGGTAATTAGATCTGAAAATGGCCCTGCCGTTGTTGCCAAGGTAAACCAGGGAGTAGTCAGGTACCTAGAGGTAGATTGGAAACTTCATTGTATTTAGAGACCTTGAAGTTCAGGGCAGGTAGAGAGGGCTAATAGAACTCTAAAAGAGACCTTGACTAAATTGACCATGGAGACGGGCACTGACTGGGTGGTGCCTCTTCTTTTGGCCCTGTTTAGAGTGAGAAATAACCCCACCCACTTTAGTATGACTCCTTTTGAAATTTTGTATGGTACTCCTGTTCCCCTGACTTTTCTGGGGGATGTTCTTGAACCCACTTGTCATAGTAACAATGATTTGTATGCCTGGTTAAAGTGCCTGCAGATGGTATAGAAAAAAGTATGGTCACAACTGGCAGCTGAGTATGAACCTGGTACCCCTAAAACCTCACATCAATTCCAGTTTGGTGATTCAGTCTATGTGAGGTACCATCATGCCCAGATGCTCGAGCCCAGGTGGAAAGGACCCTATGTATTACTGATGAATACCCCAATGGCTCTCAAGGTAGATGGAAAGAGAGCAGAGACAGGAATGGTTTGAATCTTGATTTAACTCTTCCCCTTGGCTCACTATGATTTCTACCCTCTAGGGACCATTAGTAATCCTGATGTTGCTTTTAACTTTTGGCTCCTGCATTTTGAACTGCTTTCTGGCCTTTATTAGAGAAAGTAGAGTTCAGATTATGATGTTAAGACAATATCAAGAGTTGGACCAGAGTGAGTTATAATTTCATGATTGAAATACAACAAGAATATTCCTTCTGGATACTAAGATATTCTTATGGATTGGTATCTCACACAGAGGACCCAAAACACATGGTTTTGGATATTTCTCAATGTGATGAAACAATGGTACAAACTCCTGTCAGGACTGACACTTCACTGGCTTTCTCCTATCTATGAAATTATGATCAGATCCTGAAAACCTGATATTCCCTGTGATGTGCTTCTCAGTCATTAGTTGGCCCTCAAGACCATAGTCAGAACAGTTCTTTGACTTTACACAATAATGTCTAACATTGCTTCACATGACCTCTCAATGTGCAGTGACGCTATTGTGACTTTCCCCGTTCTGCATCTGCCTGGTGTGTGGGTCATGAGTAAAGTCTTCAAGGATGTATAAAGTCTTCAAAGTAGCAATGACTGCAAAGCCAAATCTTAAGGAAGGGAGTTTTCATGAATGAACACCAGTTTGCAATCCAGGGTAGTAGCTAGGCTAGTAGGAGTTGTCTGCACTTCAAGGAGAGAAAACAATGAAGAACAAAGGATTGGGGCATCAGCCACCTTTTTTAATCCTTTTCCTTTCTAATGATTTATTGTAGCTTAGACTGGCCTTGAATGCTTCATCTTTCCTCTACTTAGATTATTAATGAGCTTGCTGACAGATAACCTCCAAGGCCAGCTTGTAGACCACCTGACTGAGGCTCTGTTCTTCAGGGTTCTCAACCTCTGATTGGCCTCTTGCATATTAAGGACTCAGTAAGTAGTCTCTGTCCTCTCTAAAAGAATTGTCAGTCCATCGGAATTGCATAATAGATGTACCTGAGTCTACTACTCAGTGTGTTCCCTTGCATCTCTCTATATAATCAGGTATCATTAAAGAATGCTCCAAACCTTTTGTTTTTTTTTTCTTTGTTAGGTTGATTTAAAATATATAGTTAGTTAATAAACCTTTGGGTAAGAACCCGACTGCTCTTCCGAAGGTCCTGATTTCAAATTCCAGCAACCACATGGTGGCTCACAGTACTTGTAATGAGATGCCCTCTTCTCGTGCGTCTGAAGTCAGCTACAGTGTACTTATGTATAATGATAATAAATAAATCTTTAAAAAAATACAAGAAAAAGGGAGAGATGCGTGACCTTAGAGAACATAAGATAGCTGCTAAAAGACTTTGCCAGGAATGTTCACTTCTTTCCTAGAATTTCCTAGCAATACAAACTTTACAGGAAGCCCCTACCACAGGGCAGGTGCAGATAACTACCAAAAATGTTTCAGTTCCCCCTTCTGGTGATTAAGACCTCACCTTACCTGGGGCCACCAATGCTGAGAAAGTTCAGCGCAGGCCTCAAATAGGTGTAAACCAGTTCATGTTGTTACCAAAGTCTACCCCCAAAAACTGTATAAAATCTGTGCCCTTGGAGTGTTCAGGGTCACCTCTGCCCCATTGCAGGATGGCTCTAGTGTACTAGATCAATAAACCTCTTGCTTGTTGCATCAATCTCCATCTCTGTGTTTCTGTGAGTGGGACATCCTGGAGGTAAAGCTCTTTGGGTCTTATAACACCCCCAGTTTTTATTAAGGGCTAGCATTCCTTGGGTAAGGTTGAAGTCTTGTGGGCTTTTTGTCATCAATTTTAGCATGCCTATTGTAATGTTTTCCTAAAGTACTTTCTTTCTATAACATCCTTGACAATGACTATCACTATATATGAAGAAATGCAAAACATCAAAGACAAAATATGCACCCAATCTTAGCTTGTCAATATGGCATCTAATGTGATAAAAATATAAGAGATCCTGAGAATCAGTACAATAATATTTCTGTTAGGAAATTTCAGTAAACCTCAAGAGACCTATAACTACATTAAATTTTTAATACCCAGAAATATATTTAGTGGAAATGCAGTTAAAATGTCTGTTTAGGAAAAAGTATTCCAACATTGAACAGAAAACTCAAGTGGAGCCAATAGATTTCTCACTACTTTTGTTAATTTCAATCTTAGAGCCAAACAAATGCATATAAACAATTTGTACAGCCATATTAGTGCTGATTAAAAATGCCTAGTAAAATCTGTAGGTTTTAAAATCTTATGATTGTTTTCAAGATGAAAATCCGCATACCCTTGCTACATATTAAATACATTTTAGATTTCACATATTAATGGAAATCTCTAGAACTATCCATCTCACAAAATAAAAACATAGTGTTTGCATTCATATCTGATTCTCCATGTAAAAAAGCTGATCCTCTAACACAAATCTGATTAACTTTTGAGTTGACTTCTGAGGCTATACTCAGCTTTCATAAATCTTCTTTCTCAGTTTAGTGTATACCCTAAGTTCAAAACATTATCACAAAGAGAAATACCACATTCATTCTATAGATATCAACATACATGCCCCAAACAACAATTTCTATAAGGTACACAATGTAGAAGGGGAGAACAGAAACAATTGTTGAGGCAATAAAAATCAATCAATCAATAAATCAATCATTGCCTAGGAATCTGTTTGAAGTGTTTCACTGACTGAAAACTAAGAATTTTACCTTAAAGGGTTAACACTTTATTAAGACATCTATAATCTCACTTATCAAAAGAGAAAGAAAAGTGAGGAATGTTACTTAATAACCCTTTGAGGTCTGAGTTGAGAGTCACTAAAATGTACCATGAGGAACACCTCAACTCCCCTTTGAGGACCGTATACATGCACCTCAAGTCTTCCTCTTTTCCAGATAGACTCTTTCTCTCTAAATCCCTGTACTTGAAGTCTGTTTTAAATGTCTTTTAACGAACTGTATCTCTTATTTGAGAAGACCACATTCACTCTTTTTTCTGTTGAAGCTGCTAATGTTAGCTTTGTCTCAATTGGAGATTTTTAAAGATTAAGGGGAACGTTTCAGGCTGGGAGTGTGGAGCTGTGCCCCTGTTTGTTCACTGGGGACAGATTTCACTGCTCAGGTTTCAGAGCCCCCTTTTGAGACCCATCTTGCCTACCATTCTGATATCAGTAAACCGATTTCCTTCTCAGAATTTCTGTTAGGATGATCTGTAGCATCTGCAGGCGCGGGTTTTCCATCTTGCTCTCTCCTGTTTATGGACAATAGTTGTATCCTGTTCATAGCATTCAGAATCAATAGCATAGTTGGCAAGCCAGGCTTCTTTGTATTGTCCTTAACTGATGTCCTTCCAAAAAATAGTTCTTCCCTCTCTTCTCCTTTTAACCAGGTGACTAAAAGATATACTTAACAAGGCCTAGTAAAAGAAGGGTCAGACAGTGAAGGAAGGCCAATGCTACAATAACAGGTGGGTGAGATTATAAGCTACCAGAAGAAAATCTTGCTATTATGCATCATAATGCTAGCAGTCTAAACTCTTGAGAGCCCCACATTTACTTTCCAATGCATTGACTTTTATCTGCAGTTCTTGCTGAGACAGATTACACACACACTCATACAAAAGTCCTGTTTAAAAGCTTCTCAGAAGTCAGTAGAAGGAGTAGCCTTGACTTAACATCTGTTCCCTGCCCATCCAGCATCGTGAGAAGTGAGCATGTCATTCTCTCCCGAGTTGTCGAGTCCATTCTGTTTCATAGCTAATACCTGAAACTGAATTCTTGGACACCTAACTGAGGATGAATTAGAACCAACTTTCCCTGTGATATTGGAGATGGGCCATCTGGCCTCCCAGACCAAAGCACTGATCATGTGCTTTCTCCAACATGTTGAAAAAGCATCTTAATCAGGTCCTTAATCTAGCCAAACATTTTTATGGCAAGTGTCATACCACATTTGCATTTCAATTATTTCAGGCACATATAGCAGTCCATGGCCCATAAAGTGTACACAGCAGGTAACAGGCAGCAGCCCTACAGACTCCAAGTCTTCCGAAGTTAGCTCAGTTTTGATGTATGCATTCTTTCCTTTTGCTAATGAAAGCACTTCTAGGAGAAAAAAACCATACAATATTTTCCCAAGTTAAAAAAAAAAATCAACCAGCAATTCAGATGCTCTGATTTTTATTAGAGTATTTTAACTGTGCATCTAATATAATATCTGTATAACAGAGGTGAATGGATGGGGGATGTCTTTGCAACATTAAAAGAATTTTTCAGGTGAATAGATATAACTTGTGAATATCATCCTGAGTAACTCAGAGCCAGAAAGACACATATGGTATGTATTCTCTTATAAATGGACATCGGTGGTAAGTGCAGGACAAACGTGCTATGATCCATAGACACAAAGAAACTGGAAACAAGGAGGTACCAAGGAAGAATGTGAGGATCTCACTCAGAAGGGAAAACTAAATAGTCATTGGGGGTGTATGTAGAGATGGAAATGGGTAGAAAAGAAGGTGAGGAGAGGAACAGGGATGGTGATCAGATGTGAGGAGAACAGGGTTGAGGGGGCTGGAAGTGAGACTGGAAATCGGTTCAGGGGTGGGCATCTCTGGTGACTAGCTAGCGATCTCACAAGGAAGAGGGTACAGGGAATCTATGGTAGTCAACTGAGTTGATATTCCTATCATAAGGGGATATAGAGACTGAAGTGGCTACATCCTATAGCCAGGAAGTACTTCTAGAGGAAAGAGGGGATATCTACCCACCCACAAAACCTTCAACCCAAAAGTTGTCCTGCCTATGAGATGTACAGTACTATAGATGGAGCAGAGACTGAGGCAACAGCCAACCAAGGACTTCCCCAACTTGAGACCAATCCCATGTGAGAGAGTCAGCCCTGATACAATTAATGATACTCTGCTATGCTCACAGACAGGAACCTAGCATATCTGTTTCCTGAGAGCTTTCGTTCAGCCGGACAGGGTGGCAGATGTAGAGACCTACACTCAAACATCAGGCAAAGCTCAGGGAGTCTTTTGGAAGCGTTAGCAGCTAGAAGTGAGCAAGTTAGATGGGTCAAGAACACAAGAAGACCCAAGTCAACTAAGCTGACGGAGGAACACAGAGCCTAGGCCACCAACCAGAGAGCATGCAGGGGATAGACATAGACCATCCATACATTTGTAACAAATATGACTTTATGTGAGGCCTCTAACAAGTGGAGCCGGGGTTGTCTTAATCTCTGTTCCCTGCCATTGGATCCCTTTGTGCCTGCCTGGACTGCCTGGTTGGGCCTCAGTGTGAGAGGGCTGTGTTTGTGCCTGGTCCTGCTGTGACCCCAGGGTGGGGTGGTACAGGGTGAGGGAAGACTCCCTTTCCCTGAGGAGGTGAGAAGAGGGCAATAGAGTGAGGGATTTGTAGGGGGGGGGACTGAGAAGAGAGGAGGGTGGATAGCTGTGGCTGGGATGTAAATTACATTTTTTAAAAAGGGGGAAAGGTGAATTTTAGGAAAGTAGAAAGAACTGGAGAATATCGTGCTAAGCAAAATAAGTCAGATACAGAAAGGCAAATATCAAGTTTCCATTCACATGCAAATTCTCGATTTAAAGAGAGAAAAGAAGAAGGAGATAATGTAGAAGGAGGACTTTGAAGAAAAGGGGGCTAGAGAAAAGTGGGTTAGTCAGATAAGAGAAGGTAACGGGAAAAGTACACCATAGTAAGTATATTATATACTTGACTGTAAATGTCACATGTTCTTCGTCAAGAAAATAAAATTGTTTTATTGGTTCAATGTGATATATTTTTTTCAAGTTGTTGAGATTTCTATCTGATAAAGTACACAAGTAACTCACTGAAACAGTTGTCTGACCTTGAGTAGCTGTAGCATGTAGATCATGTTGGAACTACTCCATCTACAAACTCTTGTGACTGGCCTTCATATATAATAAAATTGAATAAACAAAAATGTCTACCAGTGAAATCAATGTTCTTTGGTCAACTAACCGAAAAGTATCATTAATAAGTTCACTGCAATAAATCATGACCATTTCTCAAGAACACAACTGTAAACAAAATTTTTATTTAAAATTAACATTGTGAGCTGGGGATGGCTCATCAGCTAAACTAACTTCTTGCTGAACCCAATGTCTTTAATTCAATGTCTAGAAACAACATGAAGAAAGGAGAAAATCAGAGAATATAAGAAAGAGAGAAAGAGGAAGAGAGAGAGAGAGGGAGAGAGAGAATTTACACATGTATCTACACACACATAAATTTTAAAAAGTAAAACTAATGTTTGTGTATATGTAACAAATCCATACTGCCCATCTCCTTGACAATACAATATAGAAAAAAATGTTATCCTTGAAAAACTTGTGGTTTTAAATGTAAAGGAAAGACAGAAAGGCAAAGGGAAGGAAAAAGGTGGGAGTAAGAAGGGAAAAACAAAATTAATGCTGTCTGCATGATTATGTCAACATTTCTAAAAGAATGTTAGTCCTGATGCCCCTACATATATCTATAGAAACCCAAGCTTAGGCTCAATATGTATTTTTGGTGAATCAATATATTGTTTTACACATAGGTTCTGTTAATATAGTAGATCAAAGTGAATCACAATATTTAAGTGCTCAGAAAAAAAGAAAAGTAGGGGTAGGTCCAGTTCACATTCTGCCTCACTGCTTGGGTCTGTAATTGCTGCTCGGGCAATGAAAGGTGAAGGCATTAGGCTACATTCAATGCTCTCCACCATGGTGGTACTGCTAGGCTAGTGGAATGCTGACACCTGCTCAGGGGTGGCAGAATGTAGCCTAAGATGGAGTTTCCATTCTGAGTGAGAAACAATGAAGGTTGGGGACAAAGCTGGGGTCCTCTAACTCCCAGACACCCAGATGTCTCTGGGAACTGAGAAGAGTTGGATCATAGTGGGCCTGCACATTGAGCCCAGGTCCCAGGGGAGGGTGGATCTGACTTCACTCAGGGGAGAATGTCCAGAGATCATAGGCGCCTTCTGTGGGAGACTTAATCATCCCCACTCTGTATGAAGGAGGCTTCCCCCCACCCCACGGCCTTTCTTGATGAGATACACAGTCCTTGCTTGTCCATACTGTTTATTTATAGTTTATTTATAGACAGATAAATACAATTTATTCAAGGTACACCAGAGATTAGATACCTTTTAGAGGAGGGAATATCTGGGAAGAAAAGTTTATCAGCTAAACCGTCAGGGACCATCTAGATACCTCATTAACATGGAGAACTCTGTACTATTGTACTATGTGACTAGTTATCATGATCCTCGTGTGGGGTGTCGTGGTCACATGCTCTAGGACAGGAACCAGGTGGGGAGTAGATGAAATGTCTACCATTCTGAGATATGAGAATTAGCGAGTTTCTGAATCTTCTCAACCTTCCCAGTTTTTGTCTGGTGACACAGTTCTACTTGCCTTCAAACTAGGGGCTGTGCCTTCAAGCCTGTCAGGAGCTGATTTCTACAGACACCATTTTTTTGACATTACAAGTTAAGTACAAGGATTCTTTTCATTATAACTTTGAGACCATTTTTACTCTCTACTTTATTTTTAGTGCACGTGAAATTAAAATATAATTCTATCATTTTCCCCTTTTCTTTTGTCACCTCAGTTCCTCCCAAATATTCTCCCTTCAAACCTTACATGCCCCCAAATCTCAATTTGAGAACCTCTTTTCCTTTGATTATTATTGTTACATATATGTGTACATATCCATATGTATATAAGTGTGCAATAATTGTGCATGCATAGTTTCAGGGCTGCGTATTTTTTATTGAGTAACCACTTAGGTGGCTCACCCCTGGGGGAGGCTAATTCTGCTCTCTCAGTAGTCATTAGTTGCCTGGAGTTCTTTGTCTAGGCTGCGACGCCATGAGGATTGTCTCCCTTATTGACTCACAGAAATTAACTTGAGGTTTTACAGTTTTTAACTTCTAAAATTCTAAAGTAACTGAACAGCTAATTAGTTTTATGGAAAGATAACAGTGAGTCTTTCAGTCATATTTTTTATACTGTATGCTGAAGCAAGCAGCTAATAGGTCAATATGCTTGAGGTTCTAAAAGAGCCAAATCTGTTAAAGGCAAGACTACATAATTATCATTTAAATGCTGAAGAAATATAAAAAGGATTCCTCTCCTCTTGGCAAACTTATAACTCAATCAGAAACACTAACTCTTCATTTTATCATCACACATGCAGAATAATCAGGCATTGCCAAGGGGCATCTGCAGTACAGATCTTAAGAATGATACAAATTTTTGTTAGTTTAAGTCCTCTGGGCACTTGTCTGATGGAAAGACCTGACATTATGAACAACTTTCAAAAGATTAAAAAGAACTTTACAACACAGGGGATTTATGAAGAAACCATAATTTAATCTAAAATTTGAATACTACCTGGCCTGATGATACTCTACATGCAAAGATTTGAATTGTCACTACCCTATTATGCCATTATTATTAAAGAAAAGAATACAATTAGGGTAACTGGATATGTCCCTACATTTACACTTACCCAAGCAACCTTAGCTCTTGCATTATTACTACTTTCTAGTACTTTCAATTTCATCTTAAGCTTCTTTGCCTATACTAAAATTTAAACACTCATCAACATACACACACACACACACACACACACACACACACACACATATACACACACACAGTCAATCTATCCAGGACATGTATTCATATAAATAATTTATATGAGTAGATACTGAGTTGTATACTGTATCATTATAACTTATTTACCTTATATAGCTGTAACTTTATACTTACATATCTGTACTTATATCCATTATATATAATTCCTTATCACTTGATATACATGATTTCTTCTATGAGTCTGACCATTTTAAATATCTGATCTAACTGAAATCATGAAATATCCGTTGCATTGACTAGCTTATTTACTTAGCATACATATTTGACACTCATTTACACTGTTCATTTAAATGATATTTTCCTTCATTTAAAAGACTGAATAGCATTCAGCATCATTTCCATACCACACATGCTATATTCACCCATCAATAGGCATTTGGGTTATTCCTTACTCTTTATATTAGGGGTAAAACTTCAGTATACATGGGGCTACAAGGTGAGAATTTCTGTTATTTTTTCTAAAAAATAAGTAGATACCATAAGTAGAGTCAGTTATTTTTCAGGACTCTGTACTGTTTGCACAGTGATTGCACCATTGTACATTTCCAAAACAAAATAAAAACAGATAATAGTACAATTTATAGATAGCATCTCTTGAGGTCAGTCCTGTAGTCCTATGAGAGCAAACCATTGATGCTTTTAAAAGAACACTCTGAGACTGTTAGTGATACGCTCAGCAAAGCAAACTTGTGAGGTCCTGCATGGCAATCCAATACTTTTTCACATATATAAATGATCAGACCTAATCTACCGAGACCAACTTCATTTGTGAATTTTTCTTAGATTATTTTTTAACAATATGGGGAGAGAGGTCACAGGGAATATATTGTTCCTCAGTAGGAAAAATGTGTACTCAATTGCATAACCTATCTTCAGCTATCCATCCTGCCTCCATCAGAAATGTTTTTAAACCTCAACATTGTACATTGCTAACATTAATGCAGAATAACTCTTGCCTTTGAAGCCATAGACAAATTCTGTCAAGCATAACAAAAGTGGACACTTACTTCAGAAAAACTCATAAACACATACATTCTTAAAATACATCTTTGAATGGGCTCTGTCATTTCAAGTTAAGTGAAATCTTTAATACATGTCTATTTTATATTTGTATGGAAGTCATGTTTTTTGCACTTTTCTGAAAGCTATCTTTTAGCAAAAGCATTAGTGTTCCTGCTGTGCTCACACACTGAAGGAGAGTGGCTCACAGGAAGTGTATCTTAGGCACAAGCACAGTATGGAGACCATCAGCCAATTATAAGTCTGGCAGCAAATGACTTGAGTATCAATTTCACTGGCCACCTAGGTCATATAAATGCATTGTAGATAATGAATTCTTCCAGTCTAAAACACATATAATATGTCTTTTTTTCCAAGCTAAATTCAAATCTTAGTGATTATTATTAACCTAAAAAACTAGGAACATTAATAGAAAAACTAATTGGCATAAAAGATAGTTCACTTACTGAGGTACAAATATATGTATATTACATATACTAAATAAATATGTCAGATTTCTTTCCAAAAGATAAGATTTAATGATCTTGGAAAATAATCTGAAACAATTAAAATCAATACACACACACATACACATCTCTATCCAAGTTTCTTTTAATAAAAAAATACAAATATTAAATTGTAGTATAGACTATAGTTTGCAATGTTTTACAAATCTGTAGGACACTTGTAAATTTAATATAATCACCATAAATCTGTAACAATATTTTAAGAGCATGACATTAAATTTGATAGAAATTTTGTTGCTTGTTAGTGTACATCATAACAAATTTCTTTTTTATTGATTTAAATTTTATTGAATTATGATGAGAAAAGAAACATGATTTCAATTTATCTGAATTTGTTAACATTTAAAAACATATTTTAAAATAACTAGAGTCACGTGACATTCTTGTTTCCCTTTTGTACCACAACTCCTCTCAGAGACCCCCTTCAATACATATAATATTTTTTAATTTGTCATATTTTTTAAAATTTACAAAATATTGTAACACTAAAAATGAGTATTATAAAAATTGTATGATATAAAACAACAATCAATTGAACAGTCTTATGTAGATGGTTGTCTACAGCAATACTGAAAGTATATACATTTGTCTCAATATAAATTTGAAAAAACTACAAATATATTAACTGTATATTTTAAAATAATACATCACTTCTAGTATTTTTTAAATGATCATAAATAAATAAAGTCTTTTTGTTTCTGTGTTTTCTTTTTAGTAGAGCTTACAATCTTGGCTCTTACTGTGGCACAAGCCCAAAATAAGAGCAACTTTTAGACATTGGATTTCATTGTAATAAGGCTGTACTTCAATGACCCTCACATCACCAAAGGATTTTACCTCCATCGTAGCTAAGCTGAGAGTTGACAGTTCTGCTGTGCCAAGGAATGAATTGTAGGCACAATTTTTGGATACAGATTTCTTGCTATGGTCAAAACTATTTGACTTGAGTGAGTGACTTTATTCTCAGCCCACAGAGAACAGGTTACATTCATTTAAGAAATGGTGTGTGTACTAAGATAGTCTATCTATGAAGTCATTCACCAACTGTTTCAATGAACAATGGTTCTGTTTGGAGGATGGCACAGATATTAGGTGAGGGGGAGAATCTGGTTGATTGGCTGAGGTGATTTTGAAAAGCATTCATCTCAGAGAAAGAGTAACTTAAAAAGTTCTGTTTTTCAAACTTGATACAATAGTTACAAACATCAAACAAAGCATTCAGTCTCACTCTGTTGTTCTCTTACAAGCCACCTCCTATGTTAATTGTCTATATTTCTTTTGGCTGTATAAACTTTTGTAATATGTAAGCTGTTCTGAAAACCATAGTATAGTATAAAAACATCAAATAAACAATCCTACTAAGAGAGAGGCTGAGATAGGAGAAGCTTGATTCCAAGACCATTATGTGGAACCCAGCAAGAGACTTGTACAAACAAGTAGATAGTGTATATGGATTGTACAATATTGAACCTATTTCTCTAATTAGCAAATTAAAGAAACCACTGGATGACAGCCAACAAATTTCTAATTCCTCATATTTTTGGATTTCAATTGATTAGAATATGATGGTAATATTAACTATCATATTAAGATATTAAGAAAAAGTAATTGTTACTTCCTGTTATTTTTGTTGTTAGACATGGAATTAGGTTTGTGTGGGTTTGTTGAAAGATTACTTTCTTGCTTCTTCTAGAGTGTAGTTTTGCTCCTCATGTTGGTGTTTTGAATCTATTATCCTTTGTAGGGCTGGATTTGTGGAAACATATTGTGTCAATTTGGTTTTGTCATGGAATATTTTGTTTTCTCCATCTATGATAATTGAGAGTTTATCTGGGTATAGTAGCCTGGGCTGGTATTTGTGTTCTCTTAGAGTTTGTATGACATCTGTTCAAGATCTTCTAGCTTTCATAGTCCTAGTGAGAAGTCTGGTGTAATTCTGATAAGCCTGCCTTTACATGTTATTGACCTTTTTCTCTTACTGATTTTAAAATTCTTTCTTTGTTTAATACATTTGGTGTTTTGATTAGTATGTGACACGTGGAATTTCTTGTCTAGTCCAGTCTATTTGGAGTTCTGTAGGCTTCTTGTATGTTCATGGGAATCTCTTCCTTTAGGTTAGGGAAGTTTTCTTCTATAATTTTGTTAAAGATATTTATTGGCCCATTACCTTGGAAATCTTCACTCTCTTCTATAACTATTATCCTTAGGTTTGGCCTTCTAAATGTATACTGGATTTCTGCAATGTTTTTGATTAGAATCTTTTTGCTTTTTGCATTTTCTATGACTGTTGTGTCAATGTTTTCTATGGAGTCTTCTGCCCCTGAGATTCTCTCTTCTATCTCTTATATTCTATTAGTGATGATTGCATTTATGACTCCTGATTTCTTTCCTAGGTTTTCTAACTCCAGGGTTGTCTCCCTTTGTGATTTCTTTATTGTTTCTATTTCCATTGCTTGATCCTAGATGGTTTTGTTCATTTCCTTCACCTGTTTGATTGTTTTTTTCCTGTAGTTCTTTAAGGGATTTTTGTGTTACCTCTTTAAGAGCCTCTAGCTGTTTACCTGTGTTCTCCTGTACTTCTTTGAGGGAGTTATTTATGTCCTTCTTAAAATCCTGTATCATCATTGTGAGAAGTGATTTTAGATCTAAATCTTGCTTTTCTGGTATGATGGTGTGTCCAGGGCTTGCTATGGTGGAAGAATTGGGTTCTGATGATGCCAAATAACCTTGGTTTCTGTTGCTTATATTCTTACTCTTACCTCGTGCCATCTGGTTATCTCTAGTGCTACCTGCCCTGGATATATCTGACTGGTGCCTCTCCTATCTGTGATCCTGGTTGTATTAGAACTCCTCAGAGTCAAACTATTTCTGTGATCCTGTGATTCTGGGATCCTGTGATCCTGGACCTGTTAGAGCACCCAGGAGTGGAGCTTCCTCTTGGTGTTGTGAGACTGGCTGCAAAATTTGCACCCAAGGTCTGCTTAGAGCACTAGCCCAGACAGACTGGAAGGAACCAATGCCACTGAGCAGACAGAGTTCCTGCCTGAGTCCTGCTGGTTTCAGTTACTCCCAGTGTTGGGACAGATGTTATGTCCTCCTCATCTCTGATCCTCTGATCCTGGACTTGTTAGAGCACCTGAGAGTAGAGCTTCCTCTGGGTGTTGTGCAGAATTTGTGCCTAAGGTCTGCTCAGAGCACCAGCCCAGGCAGACTGGAAGGAACCTGTGCCACTGGGCTGGCAGAGTTCCTGCCTGCCTGGATCTCCAGATGTTGTGTCCTCCTCACCACTGCTCCTCTGATCCTCAACAAATTTCTTTTTTGTTTGTTTTTCTGCTAGAACCAACGTTTTGTTTTAAACAAAATTAATCATGAGCATGGCTTATTTATGATTAGTTAGTGGGTTCTATGTATTTCGTGCTTTTCTTTGATGGAAAAGATCAAAGTTTTGAAAAGAATGAAAAAAGAGTAAGTTTAGGGAGTAGAAGAAAATGGAACAGTGCTCCAGGAAATGAAGTACTACAATGTGGGCTCCCCGCCTATGAATATACAGTATCTAAAAACAACAAAGTTAAGTTTCCAACCTTAACATTTTCCGTAATCTTTATTTTGTTTAAAAAAAAGAAAAAAAAGAAAAATAATTCATTTTATTAACATTTTAATTTATTCTTCTCTCATACAATACATCCCACCCATGCTTCCCCTCCTTTCACTCCTCCCTGTTCTTCCCTTCTCCCCTCTCCCTGACAGGTATCATTCCTCAGTTTCCTTTCAGAAAAGAGAAGACCTCCTAGGGATGTAAACTAAACATGGCATAACGGAATACAATTAAGACTAGGGACAAACCTTCATTTCATGGCAGTCTGAGGCACCTCAATAGGAGGAAAAACAAGACTAGGTGAGATAGTCAGAGGTACCCCAACTCCCACTCTTAGAAGTTCTACAAGAATACTAAACAAGCTTCTATAATATATACGCTGAGGACATAGCAGACCCATGCAGTCTCTGTGATTTGTGCTTCAGTCTCTGTCACCTCCTGGAACCCTACTTAGTTGAATCTGTTGAGTCCGTTCTCCTGTAGTCCTAGACCCCTCTGGATGCTCTGATTCATCCCCACCACCACTTCCTCTTGGTTCTCTGAGCTCCAAAATAGTGACCCAATGGATATTTCTAATTTGTTTTCTTTTCATGCCTAATACTTGGCTATGTGTCTCTGAATCTGCTCCTGTCAGCTGCCAGGGGAAGCCTCTCTAATGATGACTGGGCTAGGCACTGATCACTGTATATAGCAGAATCATTTTACTGATTTTTTTTTATCATAGGTCTCTGAGCTATCCAGCCTCTGGTTTCTCATCATCCAGGCAGTGTTGGACATGGATACCCTTTCATGGCATGGGCATCAAAATAGACCAGTTATTTCTTGGTCCCTCCAAAGTTCTGCACCTCCATTGCTCCAGCAAATTACAGACAAGATAAATTTTAAGCTGAAGATTCTGAAGATGGATTGGTGCTCCTGTCCCACCACTGGAAGTTGCCTAGTTACAGAAGATGCATTGGTTTAGGCTTTACTAGAAGTCCTCAATAGGAGTACCCTCATAGAATCCTGGGAGATTTCCACTGTACTAGGTTTACCCTTCGCCCACAATTCAGTACTCTCTCTGTCTACCCTATACTTGACCTCTCCTGTATCCATTCTCATCCCACACCAGTACATCTGCAGAATCTATTCTATTTTCCATTCACAGGAAGATCTATGCAGCTCCCCTGAATCCTCTTTATTATTTAGCCTTTCTGGGTCTATGGATTGAAACCTGATTATCTTTCATTAAACAGCAAATATCACGTTACAAATGAATATATACCATGTTTGCTTTCTGGATTTGGGTATCCTCACTTTGAATGAACTTTTTGTTAGTTCCATCCATTTTCCTGCCAATTTCATGATAGTGTTGTTTTTTAAAAAAGCTGCATAATATTCCATTGTGTAAATGTACCACATTTTGTTTATATGTTTTCTATTGAGGGACATCTAGGTTGTTTCTAGGTTCTGAATATTATGAATAAAGCTGTTTTGAACATAGTTGATCAAGTGTCATTGTGGTAGTTGGAGAGTCCTTGGGTATATCTCTAAGAGTGATATAGCTGGGTCTTAAGGTAGATTGATTTCCAGCTCTCTGAGAAACCACCAAATTGATTTCCAAAGTTCTTGTACAAGTTTGCATTCCCACCAGCAGTGGAGGAGAATTCCCCTTGCTCCACATCCTTGTCAGCTTGTGCTGTCACTTATATTATTGATCTTAGTCATACTGCCTTTCTGATAGGTGTAAGATGGAATCTCAAAGTATTTTTTATTTGCATTTCCCTGATAACTAAAGATGCTGAACAATTCTTTGTTTCTCAGCCAATTTAGATTCCTCTACTGAGAATTCTCTGTTTAGATCTATACCCCAGTTTGAATTAAATTATTTGGTTTGTTGATGTCTAGTGTCTTGAGGTCCAATTATTAGTTACTTATCTTGGTGCCTAAAATATCAGTGTTCTGTTAGGGAAGTTGTCTCCTGTGCCAATTCATTCAAGGCTATTTCTCACGTTCTCTTCTGTCAAGTTCATTAAGCTTGGTTGTATGTTGAGGTTTTTGATCCACTTGAGTTTTGTGCAGGGTAATAAATATGGATCTATTTGCATTCTTCTACATGCAGACACCTAGTTAAACCAACATGATATTTTTGAAGAAAGTTTCAGTTTCTCCATTGTGTCCTTTTGGTTTCCTTAGCAAAGGCCAGGAGTTCATTTACAAGAATTTACATATGGGTCATTGATTCCATTGATGTCAATTTGATTCCATTAATCAATGTGTCTGTGTATATATCAAAACCATGTGGATTTTATTAATGTGAATTGTGTTGTACATTTGAGATCTGTAAAGAGTTGTGTTGGAATTTTGATATGGATTGTGTTGATTCTGAAGATTGCTTTTCATAGGATGGCCATTTTTACTATGTTGATAATATCAATCCATTAGCACAGGAGGTCTTTCTGTCTTCTGATATTATTAAGAAGTCTCTACCACAGTTAAATCAAATTCAAGAATAAAACTAGAGGAAGCTCCAACCCCAGGTGTCTAGCATGCCTAGGATATTAGGATCAGTGGTGAATAGAACACAACATCTGTTTCAACACCATGAGGAGTAACTGGGGCCAGCAGGATCCAGGGATGCAGGAACCCCATCCTACCAGTGGCTCAGGTTCCTTCTGGACTACACCAGGATACCTTGGGCCTGAACTCAGTGGTCAGTCCCACAGCCCTCAGACCTTGATCACACCAGGATCTCAGGATCACAGAGGCAGCTTGACACCCAGAACTATGACACACCCAGAATCTCAGTATCACAGGATCCCAGAATTACAGGATCACAGAGACAGTTGGACTCTGAGGAATTCTGACTCAATCAGGATTACAGGAAGCACAGGCTCCAGTCACATATAGCCAGGGCAGGGAGCACTAGAGATAATCAGATGGCAGGAGGCAAGCATAAGAACAAAAGCAATAGAAACCAAGGTTACTTGGCATCATCAGAACCCAATTCTCCCACCATAGCAAGTTGTGGATATCACACCTGAAAAGCAAGATTCAGATCTAAAGTCACTTCTCATGATGATGATGGAGGACTTTAAGAAGGATATAAATAACTTCCTTAAAGAAATACAGAACACAGGTAAACAGATTCAAGCCCTTAAAGAAGAAACACAAAAATCCTTTAAAGAATTACAGGAAAATACAGTCAAAAAGGTGAAGGAAATGAACAAAACCATCCAACATCTAAAACTGGAAATAGAAACAATAAAGAAATCACAAAGGGAGACAACCCTGGAGTTAGAAAACCTAGGAAAGAGTTCAGGAGCTATAGATGCAAGAATCACCAATAGAATACAAGAGATAGAAGAGAGAATCTCAGGAACAGAAGATACCTTAGAAAACATTGACACAACAGTCAAAGAAATGCAAAATGCAAAAAGATTCTAGTCCAAAACATCCAGGAAATCCAGGACACAATGAAAAGATGAAATCCTAAGGATAATAGTTATAGAAGAGAGTGAAGATTTCCAAGGTAATGGGCCAGTAAATATCTTCAACAAAATTATAGAAGAAAACTTTCCTAACCTAAAGAAAGAGATTTCTATGAACATACAAGAAGCCTACAGAACTCCAAAGAACTGGACCAGAAAAGAAATTCCTCCCATCACATAATAATCAAAACACCAAATACATTAAATAAAGAAAGAATATGAAAAGCATTAAGGGAAAAAGGTCAAGTAACATATAAAGGCAGACATATCAGAATTATAACAGACTTCTCACCAGAGACTATGAAAGCCAAAAGATCCTGGGAAGATATCATGCCAGCCCAGACTACTATACCCAGCAAAACTCTCAATTACCATAGATGAAGAAAACAAGATATTCCACAACCAAACTAAATTTATACAATAACTTTCCCCACATCCAGTCCTACAATGGATAGTATATGGAAAACACAAACACTGGGAGGGAAACTACACCCTAGAAAAAGCAAGAAAGTAATCTTTCAACAAATACGAAAGAAGATAGACATACAAACATAATGCCACCACTAACAACAAAAATAACAGGGAGTAGCAATCACTTTTCCTTAATATCTCTTAAAATCAGTGGACTCAATTCCTCAATAAAAAGACATAGACTAATAGACTGGATACATAAAAAGGACCCAGTATTTTGCTGCATACAGGAAATGCACGTCAATGACAAGGACAGACACTACCTCAAAGTAAAGAAAGAGATCTTCAGACCAATCTCCCTTATGAACATTAGTGCAAAAATACTCAATAAAATTCTTGCCAACCAAATCCAAGAACACATCAAAATGATCATTCACCACGATCAAGTAGACTTCATCCCAGGGATGCAGAGATGGTTCAATATATTAAAATCCATCAATGTAATCCATTACATAAACAAACTAAAAAAAAACACATGATCATTTCATTAGATGCTGAAAAAGCATTTGACAAAATTCAGCATTCCTTCATGTTAAAAGTCTTGTAAAGATCAGTAATTCAAGGCCCATACCTTAACAATAGTAAAAACAATATACAGCAAACCAGTAGCCAACATCAAACTGAATGGAGAAAACCTTGACACAATCCTACTAAAATCAGGGACTAGACAAGGCTGCCCACTCTCTCCCTATCTTTTCAACATAGTACTTGAAGTTCTAGTTAGGACAATTAGACAACAAAAGAAGGTCAAAGGCATACAAATTGGAAAGGAAGAAGGAAAAATATCACTATTTGCAGATGATAAGAACATATACTTAAGTGACCCCAAAAATTCCAGCAGAGAACCCTCAAAGCTGATAAACAACTTTAGCAAAGTGGCTGATTATAAAATTAACTCAAACAAATCAGTAGCCTTCCTCTACTCGGAGGATAAGTAATCTGAGAAAGAAATTATGGAAACAACACCTTTCAAAACAGCCACAAGTAATATTACATACCTTGGTGTGACTCTAACCAAGCACAGAAAGACCTATATGATAAGAACTTCAATTCTCTGAAGAAAGAAATCGAAGATCTCAGAAGATGGAAAGAATTCCCATGCTCATGGATTGGAAGAATTAATATAGTAAAAATGGGCATCTTGCCAAAAGCAATCTACAGATTCAATGCAATCCCTATCAAAATTCCAACTCCATTGTTCACAGAGTTAGAAAGAGCAATTTGCAAATTCATTTGGAATAACAAAAAAACCCAACAGGATATTGAAAATTATTCTCAACAATAGAAGAACTTCTGGAGGGAATCACCATCCCTGACCTCGAGCTCTATTACAGAGCAATAGTGATAAAAAACTGCATGGTATTGGTACAGAGACAGACGGGAAGATCAATGGAATAGAACTGAAGACCCATAAATGAACCTACACACATATGGTCACAAAGGATCTAAAACCATCTACCGGAAAAAAGACAGCATTTTTAACAAATGGTGCTGGTTCAAATGGCAGTCAGCATGTAGAAGAATAGAAATCAACCCATTCTTATCTCCTTGTACAAAACCCAAGTCCAAGTGGATCAAGGACTGCCACATAAAATCAGATACACTGAAACTTATAGATGAGAAAATGGGGGGAATTTTGAACATGTGGGCACATGGGGAAATTCCTGAACAGAACACCAATGACTTGTGCTGTAAGATCAAGAATTGATAGATGGGACCACATAAAATTGCAAAGCTTCTGTAAGGCAAAGGACACTGTCAGTAAGACAAAAAGGCAACCAACAGATTGGGAAAAGATCTTCAACAATCCTATATCTGATAGAGGGCTAATATCCAATATATAGAAAGAACTCAAGAAGTTAGACTCTGGAGAGCCAAAAACCCTATTAAAAAATGTGGTACAGAGGCAAACGAAGAATTTTCAGCTGAGGAATAATGAATTGTCGAGAAGCAATTAAAGAAATGTTCAACATCCTTAGTCATCAGGGAAGTGCAAATCAAAACATTCCTGAGATTCTACTTCACACCAATCAGAATGGCTAGAATCAAAGACTCAGGTGACAGCAGATGCTGGAGAAGATATGGAGAAAGGAGCACTCCTCTATTGGTGGTGGCAATGCAAGCTGGTACAACCCCTCTATAAATCAGTTTGGTAATCCCTCAGAAAACTGGATGTAGTATTACCTGAGGACCCAGCTATACCACTCCTGGGCATATACTCAGAAGATGTTACAACATGCAATAAGGACACATGCTCTACTATGTTCATAACAGCCTTTGTTTGTTTGTTTTCTTTGAGACAGGGTTTCTCTGTATAGCCTTGGCTGTCCTGGAACTCACTCTGTAGACTAGGCTGTCCTGGAACTCAGAAATTTGCCTGTCTCTGCCACCCATACCTCTGGGATTAAAGGTGTGTGCCACCACTGTCTGGCGGGCAGCCTTATTTATAATAGCTAGGATCTGAAAAGAACCCAGATGTCCTTCAAGAGAGGAATGGATACAGAAAATGAGGTACATTTACACAATGGAATACTACTCAGCTATTAAAAATGATGAATTCATTAAATTCTTAGGCAAATGGGTAGAACTAGAAAATATCATCCTGAGTGAGGTAACCCAATTATAAAAGAAGACGCATGGTATGCAGTCACTGATAAGTGGACATTAGCTCAAAGGTTCTAAATAACCAGTATACAATTCACAGACCACATGAAGCTCAATAAAAAGGAAGACCAATGTGTGGGTGCTTCAGTCCTTAGAAGGAGAACAAAATACTCATAGGAGCAAATATGGAGATGAAGTATAGAGTAGAGACTAAAGGAAAGGCCACCCAGAGACTGTCCTACCTGAGGATTCATCCTATATACAGTTACCAAACCCAGGCACTAGTGGATATCAAGAAGTACATGCTGAAAGGAGCCTGATATGGCTGTCTCCTGAGAGGCCCTGCCAGAGCCTTACAAATACAGAGGCAGATGTTAGCAGCCAACCATTGGACTGAGTGCAGGGTCCCTAACAGAAGACTTAGAGAAGGGACTGAAGGATTTGAAGGGCCTTGCAACCATGGGAAGAACAACAATATCAACCAACCAGACCCCCCAGAACTCCAAGAGACTACACCATCAACAAAGGAGTACACATGGCTCCAACTGCATATGTAGCAGAGGATGGCCTTGTCATGAACCAATGGAAGGAGAAGTCCTTGGTCCTATGAAAGCTTGATAGATGCCCCAGTGTAGGAGAATCAAGGGTGGGGAGGTGGGAATGGGTGGGTGCGTGGAGGAACACCCTTATAGAAGCAAGGGGAGGGAGGATGGAATAGAGTGTTTCTGGGAGGGAGGGAAACTGGTAAAGGGGATAAGATTTGAAATGTAAATAAAGAAAATATCAAAAAAAAATCTAAAAAATGTATAAAACTAGAAACTAACAAATTTAAAATTCTTTGTGTCCTAATTTAATGAACAATAATTATAAGTGTTTCTTAATCTTTCAATAAATGTGATTGCATTCTAATATGTCTCTTATTTAAATAACATTTTACAAAGTATGTGAAAGGGTATGATGTCACAAAGATTTTCTTCAATTTTCATACTCAAAATAAAAGTGGTATAAAATAATTTTCTAAGGTGGGGGTAATCTGAAATCACACAATAGGGTTAAAGCCATCTGTCATTATATACATGCAGAAAGGAATATTATGCTTTCATAATAAGATTTTTTGTTAGACGGGATATGAACTGTTCTGACTGCCATGGATTTCCCCATGATGAGAAGCATCCAAGATAATCAGGAACCCAAAGAAATCTTCTATTCTTTAAATTATTCTATTAAGTTCTTTAGGACATTTGACAAAAATCTTACTTTATAACTGTCATAAAGGTTGAGGATCATGGGACAACCTCAAACCCATGGCCCCTAACAGCTGCTTTAACAAAGGTTTAAAAAAAATCTGTACATACAACAAATACTGAAGATATTTCATTAATTAAAAACTATGTTCAGAATAATGAATATAGCATGTTTAAATAAGAACAATATAGATTTATGAATATAAATTATCACAAGCAAAACAATGTTACCAGTAAAATTAATGACATAAGAAATTATTAACAGGATTCACCCCTTTGTAAGGTATTTATTGTATATATATGCATATATGCATATATATATAGAAGTATATATGTTTTAAAATATTTGAAGCCTTTTCCTTATTGAGGTATATATTATTTATACATATAAAATGATTTCTTTGTTAAATGAACACAAAGTCAATATTGATTCCCTTTGCATCTTTGCCTACTTATGATCCTCAACATCTTCATTGTTTTGAGACAAGCCCTCATTCAATAGCCCAAGCATGTTGAAATGTCAAATGGCCTTTTTAATGCTTGAATTAGACATATAAACTACCATCCTGGTGTAATTTTCCCTTTTACTCTGTAGCCTGCCTCTCGGTCTTCTGTTGGTAATAATGAGCAGAGCCTTTATTTTAGTGAAAACAGACTATAACTTCTGTCTTTTATGTTTGGTTATTGCAATTTATATATTAAATATTTGCATTTCACAAACAAAAATACAACCTGCTAGATGCTTTATATAATTTTAGCTTTTCATATTTAACTCTGTTATTCACTTGGAATTAATTTTTGTGGGAAACAAAATATGAATGTAGAGGTTAATTATTTTTAACAGAGATAGAAACTGTTTAGGTTTTTCCTTTACTATTTAAGCCAGATTTCATATTTATTTTCAACAGGAGAAAAAGGTCAATAACAGCCATAGCATAATAGACTTAAATGAAACTCTCTGTATAATTCTTACAAGATCCTGGAAGTTGTAAATATTTCCATAGATTTGTAACTGCCATGTTAATGTTTTATCATCATCTATACAATAGAAAACTTACGCAATATGAAAACCCATAGCAATATTTAATTAACATGAATCAAAAATTTATTTTTGTGTGTAAAGTGCACTTTAGACTTCAGAGCTAGGGACAAGTCTGGGTTTCCTGGAATTAAAGACGCTTTGGCACAAAAGTACAGAATCATGCATAAAAACAATTTGTTTAAAAGTAACCAATAAAGTTATAGAATATAACTATGCAGAGGGCAATAAAGATAGAAGGCTATATGACTATATATTTTATTGGTATATCTAAAAATAAAATTCAAAAGTAAATATTAAATACTTACATTTGTTTATTTATTTTAATATGCATATGTGTTTTGATTGCCTATATATACACATATATTTATTTATTTACTTATTTTAATATATATGTGTGTGTTTTGATTGCATATATATACTTATATATGCATATATATACATACCTACATATATACATACATACATATGCACTACTTAGGTGCCTGGTATTGTTGGAGGCAAAAAATGACATGTGATCTCTAGGGGTTGGAGTTGCCAGTGTTTTGAGCCTCCCTGTGTGTTCTGGAATTTAAACCTAAATCCTGCACAAACGTGTCTAACTGCTGATTCATCTCTAGTCCTATACGTGTCACTTTTAAACAACTTGTTCTTCTGAATGAGTCTGCTGTTTTGCGCCAATGCATCTTTAACGGCAGGAAACCTAGACTTGCCCCATACCTCTGGAGTCTAAAGTACACTGTACATTATTTTGTTCATTGACGTTAATTAAACATTGTTATGGGTTTTCATATTGCATTTTTTTCTAGAGTATCTTGAATTTTAACCATATCAACCCCATATATTCTCCATTGGCTTGCCCGTTCACTCCCCTCCTCTCCTTCCTTCCTGCATACACTGTAACTCACCTTTCATATTTATAAAACTTATATCTAATTTAGGATTTACAAATGAGATAAAATATACGATCTTGATGTTTCTGATCCTGACTTATTTTACCCAATATAATGTGATGATTGCTATTTTCATCCCTCTTACAGTAGATGACATAATCCATTCTTCATTATCTGAATGAAATTCTACTACGCACATATAGTCTTTATCCACCCCTTTACAGAAACCTAAGCTAACTCCATAAACTGGAGATTTTAAATAGTGCTACAATAAATATAGGTGTATGACATACTAACTTAGAGTCCTTTGGGTATACAACAAGAATTAGTATAGCTAGATCCGATGGTAGCTCTATTTTAGGTTTTAGAGCTAAATTACTACCAACAATAGGCAAGGGTTCACATTTCCTCCAGTTTTGTGCTAGCATCCAATGCTATTCTCTGTATAGCCATTCTAACTTGAAGAATCTCAATGTAGATATGATTTGTATTTCTCTGATGATGAAGGATGTTGACTATTTCTCATGTGTTTCCTAGACATGTATTCTCCATGTTCTGAAAAACATCCATTTCATTAGTGCATTTAGAAATTGTGCTTCATGTATTTGAGATATATATTTTTTTAGCTATTTAGCTAAATTAATAATTAGCTATTCTAAATATTAATCCTTTATCTCATCTATAGTTAACAATACTTATTCCCACTTTCTGCAGGCTATCTCTTTCCTAAATTTTTTCTTTTGCTGTACAGACACTTTAAAAATAAAAATGGAAGCACCAAGTTAAAACGACAACTGCAAAAACACTGACTGCTGGAACTTTGCAGAAAGCAGATTTGGAGATGACATTCAGTAGCAAGAGTGTTTATTAAAGAATTCCCTTGGTACACACAATTGTGGAAAAGATGGAGAGACAAGTTGATCAGAGTAAGAGGTCTGTTCTGATGCATGCCAGGCAACTCCACAGGGAGCTCATAAACTAAAACTACCTGTCAGTGTGGCCATGAGAAGCTCAAATGGCCTATCTTCAATTCAGTCTTAGAAGTGGGTTACTCTAAGAAGAAATGACCTTGAGTGGGGCAGCTCTCCATGATAAGAAGATCCCTAGGGGCTGCCTGCTTATAGTTCACTCATCAGCTTAGACTAATTTCTCTTATGTGATGCAGGAAGGCAAATGTAAACCAAATAAAACTTAAGGTCTCAGGAAAAATATCTTTTATACAACCAGGTATATGTTCCAAGAGAATGTAAAATTTTTCATCAATATATGATAATTTTAAAGTAACATCATTATCAATCATTGAGATTATTTTACTTTAAGTCTCTAAGTTATGTTTGTTCATTTTTTTATGTTTTGCTCATGAAACAAAAATATTTTTCTTAATATACAAACTTGAAATTGGTATTGTTTTCTGAAAATAGAAAATTTTATATCAAGATATCCAAGGAATTTATTCAAAATTATTTTAAATTACTTTATAAAATCAAATTTTTAAAGATTTATATAAGGATATATATACATATATATATATGGAAAACTGTAGTTTCTATGTTATGTTCATATATTAGTATTAAAATCTATATATAAATTTTGCATTGGAAATTTTCTGTTAGAGTAGTAATAAGAAACTTTGATTTAACCTAGGTCAATTTAGTAATGACTAAACTGACAAGCATAAGGCTATTGATAGTAGATATCAGTTTCTTCCAAAAGAAGAATTAGATGTCTAATTCTGGTTGAAAAAACAAACAAAAACCAAATAAAAACCCAGGAACCTGGCTATGCCCACCCAAACTTGGGGATGTCACTAGGTAGAATGTATAAATTTACCACACTTGTAATTCAATATGTATTTCTCTGTTAATGATCTTGAGGCTTAAACATAGACTAGTATTAAAAATAAGTAACTGAGTCTTACAACCACACAAGTTAATTTGACATCCCCACTGATCTTAGCACTATGACAGTAGTGCACACTCAGAAATAAAGTCAAGTACCAGAGGAAAAAGCAAGCATCACAAGGTAACCATCCCGAAATCTGTAGCTCTATGAAGGATAGATAGATAATATCTTCATTGGGTGTCTTCTAGACTTCCCTTAAATGAGCTCATAACAGGGACTTTTATACAAAATTCCATGGTAAGAAAAGACAACCCACTTCTTAGTACCGATTTCCCTTCAACAGTTTGAAGACTCAATGATTCTACTGCCTTATTTTAATTTCTCCCAAAAAAACATTTTCACAGTTTCCTTAACTTTTCGCCAACTTGGACCCTCCAAATCTAAGGGAAATCTTCTGAATCAACAGTGTCTCAGTCACCTGACAGTGCTGTAACCACCATCACATGTACAGCATCACTTCCAGAACAGTAAATACAAATGCACAACAGGAAAGTACCCTTACCAGCACTCTATAAAGACTGCTGAAAAATTTTGTCTGAATAGCACATCTTTTCCCCCTCATTGTCCTCAACACCAGTATTGCTTGAACGTACTCCTTCCAAATCAAATCTCATATCTTTCTGAAATTGAGCATAGTTTTGAAAATTTTAATATACTATGTGTGGACTCAGAACATCGTTGTAACTCACTGTGCTTTCCACTGTCTTGGCATTCAGGAAACCTTCATGTATTAAAGTCCACGAAGATCCACTACCCCTACTCCACAGTTTTTCTCATTTCTTGCTCCCTATGTCGGAAAGGCCAATTCCAGAATCTCCTGCACTGTCTTAATTTCCTTCTTGTTCACATTCACTTATTCCTATCATTTTTTCACTTATTCTTTTTTAATGAATAAAGTTAGGTCTATTTTGATATTATGATATTATGATACGAATAGTCTCCAGTTCTGACTTTAAAGATAGCTCTAGAGGACTGCAAGGGTACTTACAATAGGGTCCTGTCACCTATATTTTCTTGCATACTACAGTACTCTATAACACCAACACCTGGCTCAAAATTGGCAGGGAGTTCTCTGATTCTAGGTACTATGTGTCTTTCTTCCTCCTTATGGCAAGGAACAAAAGATCACAAGCTAGTAGGCAGTTGACATGTTTCAAGTACACAGTGACTCAGCATGGAACTATACAGCACTTAGCAAAAACTCTCTGCTGCCAGTCGTCCATCTCTGTAGTAGAACAAAAGGCAAAAGGATTTCAAAGGAGACAGAAAGAGAAGGAAAGAGGTATGGACTGTCTGGAAGACTTCCTTAAGCTTACTATCATGTTTTAGTTGCATCATGATTCTCCCTACCTGTTTTCTCAAAAAAAAAAAAAAAAAAAAAAAAA
>JADRCC010159213.1:0-13393 GCA_019843855.1 Hylomyscus alleni
AGCCTCTACTTCTGTATTAGTCAGGTACTGTCAGAGCCTCTCAGGAGACAGCTATATCAGACTGGAGTGCCCTTCCTTCAGTCTCTACTCCATAGTTAGTTTCTGCAACTCCTTGTGTGGGTATTTTGTTCCCCCTTTTGAGAAGGAATGAAATGTCCACATTTTGGTCTTCCTTTTTCTTGAGTTTCTTGTGGTTTGTACTTTGTGTATTCCGATCTCCTGGGCTAATAACCACTTATCCGAGAGTGCATACCATGTGTGTTCTTTTGTGATTGGGTTACCTCACTCAGGATGATATTCTCCAGATTCATCCATTTCCCTAAGAATTTCATTAATTCATTGTTTTTAATAGCAGAGTAGTACTCCATTGTGTAGATGTACCACAATTTCTGTATCTATTCCTCTGTTGAGGGACATCTGAGTTGTTTCCAGTTTCTGGCTATTTATAAATAAGGCTGCTATGAACATGGTGGAGCATGTGTCCTTATTACATGTTGGAGCATCTTCTGGGTATATGCCCAGGAATGGTATAGCTGGGTCCTTTGGTAGGAATTCCTTTTTCTTTCTTTGTGACTTGAGTTGCACACATTCTTCCCATCTTGTTGGCATAGAGGAGTGACTTGGCCATGTAGATGATGAGGGGAAGAAGAAAGACCATCTCCCAAGTACTAGCATTTGTTTTTATACTCATCATCCAGCTACTGTGAAGAAGCACATGGTAGTTTCTCGGGTTATGATAATAAAGCCTAAGACTCTGACCATTTAAATCAGGTGTTACCTCAAGGCCACAGTCTGGTAAATAGAGCAATTTGAATACAGGTCTTATCTCACTTCAGGAGTGTAACATACAGTGATTAAATTTTAGAATTACTAAGAATATTTAAGAATTAAATAACATCTTAAGAATAAAAATTCTTAGTTAAGAATCATTATTTAAGTTATTAAGGCTAGAGTCCCAAAGTATATGGAAGTTATAAATGAATTCTCGAAAGACATCATAGGGATGACACACAGATGAAGGATAAGCAAAATTAAGGAATTATCCTTCTTGATACTGGAATTTAGACTTTGTCACAAGAACAAGTTGTACCAAGTGGATGCAAGAAATGTTTTCTGCTTAACTGCCAGTCTTTGGATGTTAAAAGTAGGTGGCTGGCACAGTTTTCAGGGAGAGCTGCAACTCTGTCTTAAAGCTTGTTACACATGCGGTGGGTGTTTATTGAAAAACTGATCTCAAGGTTTGGGCCAGGGTTGTAAGGAACTAAGAGCTGAGCATGTGGCTCTTCTAGACTAATGTATCCTGTCTCTCCTGTGGAGAAACACTTTTCTTCTACTGTCCTCTATACCTTTGATTACTGTGCCCTGCTATAGTGATGACAGAATCACACTCATTATAAATGACAAGTGCTGAGGGCATTCTGTCTCTCAGTGCAGAGTAAATATTGAAGCAGGAATGTGAGGATGAGAGACAATTACATCAATGCTTCGCACACAGAACTGTAATAACACAGTCACCAAGTTTGAGCAGTTGTCTCATAGAAGTACTGACATTTATGTTGTTTCTTCTCTGAGTCTAGGGGTGGTTGACTACAGTGTAAGAATTTTCCCCAATCTTGGGTGTTTGGAAGATTACATACCTCAACTCTACCAATAATCGATGCTCATGTTTTTATTTTGATAAATAAGGCCTTAGAATTTTTAAAATTTACTTATTTTTTAATTATTATTTGAAAATAAGTATATGTGTTTGTGTCTGTGTAGGTATGAATACATGAATGTCTGCAGAGTCCAGAGGAAGGTTTCAGATTCTCTGGGGCAAGACTGTGAGCTGTCTGATGTGGGTGCATGGGTCTTTTGCAAGAGCAGTAAGAGCAGTGTGTACTTAACTGCAGAGCCATTTCTCTACCATCTAGAATGTTTTAGTTAACATTGCTTAATTTTTTACTGGGCATGATGGTAGATACTTTTAAACCCAGTACAGAAGCAGGTGGATCTCTGTGAGTTCCAAGACCAGCCTGGTCTATGCAGCAAGATCCAAGACAGATGGGGAGGTTACATGGAGAAACCCTGTCTCAAAATAAACAAAGAACAAACAAAGCAGAATGTTTAATATTTTAATAGTAGCCGCAAGAACTACCAAACAACATGATTTTAATCATTGTCTTAACACTGAAAACAGGACACAGTCCTCAAATAAAATCTAGTAATACATTTTACTTTAGTAAAATTAAGAAAAACGTGCATCTCATTTTATTTCACTTAGTAGCCAGACCCTTGAGAAATAATAGTCTGAGTAGATTGCTCGGACAGCATAGAGTCTACAGTAGGAGCTTCAGAAACTTATGCTGAGGTTCCATATCTCTTGTCACCTAAGAAAAGAAATGAGGTAAAAAATAGTAAGTACTTTGATATATAAACTAGATATAGAAACTAGAATTTGATCATATTATATAGTTGGCATTTTTGGACTATCACCTACAACTGTGGATTTAGTAAACATTGATAGTGTGTGCTTTCAGAGTGTTTTGCCCATGTTTGTATTTTTTGTTTTATTTTTTTTGTTTTTATTCTATTATGACTTTAGGCAGATTCCTTAGTCTCATTATTATACCTTAGTTTGTTAGTACTGTTGGGAAGCTTCAAGGATACAACTCATGTACAACAGCTCCTGGAACGTAGCTGGGTAGTCACTCTCAGTGCTGCTGCAATGCGTGCTTTTTTTCTGAGTAGTGTTGTTCTACTGACTTAAGGTAGCCATTCCTGTGTACAGGCCAGTTGGTGACTTTTAATCTTGAATATTGAAACTTTGAGAACTTCATTGTGGTGAAGTAAGGCCATTTTGAAAAGTAAAACAAAACAAAATAGAAGCCCAGTTTCCTTTGGAGGAAGATAATTCATTTTACTTGGTTTATGGTTAATTTTAAAGTTGTATCAACAAACTGTCTTATGTGCTGTTAAACTCTGCATAGTAACTTGTAAAGTTTTCTAAAAGAAGACAAAAGAAAGCTCTTTAAGCATTGAGATTTAATAGGAGATATTTATATTAGCTACTCTTCATAATATAGATACCTTTCCATGGGCAGTCTGGAAAAATTTTGTAATAGACTGTTTAAATACTTGTTCATGTCCATAGTCCCATATAGGCTAGAGTAGAAATTATGGGCATTCGTGTCTTTTGCTGCATTGTAATGCCAACTTGATTTAAGACCAAGAAAGAGAAAAAGCTACCAAACTTGGACAAGCCCTTTTGTATTTTCATCTTCATGTTGGCAGCCCAGGGAAAGGAAGAGTAGTGTACAGGCTGGCTGGAGACATTTGAAGCTGATTTATCACATGAGTTTAACTAGGAAGTCCTCTATTGATGTGAGTCACAATTTCTACATGCAAAGTGATTTCACGTGTAGAAATTGCTGTGCATGAAATAAAAACTGAATGTTTATTTCACTTCTAAGTAACATATATTTTATTTAACAAAGTAAAGCAAGGCATATATACCCTAAAGAAAGACTGAGTGACCACACTGGAAACAAGAAGAGCCTGAGTCGTCTTCCTTTACCACCTTGGTAGGCTATCCTTTTGTGGATTTCCAGGGCAATAAGGCTCTGATTCATGGCTCTTCTTTCCACTTTAGTAAGCATTACGATACATGGAATAATGGTTCTCAACCTTCCAAATGATCCCACACTTTAATACAGTTCCTCATGGTGTGGGGACCCCCAGACATAAAAAACTATTTTCATGGCTACTTTATAACTTTAATTTTGCTACTGCTAAGCTGTAGTTTAAATATCTGTGTTTTCGGTTGATTTTGGGTGACCCCCTATAAAAGGGCTGTTTGATCTCAGAGGAGTCATAACATACCAGTTGAGAGCCACTGCAGTAGTATTACATGGGAGTATTAGATTCCTTAGGAGCCATTGCTTTCCTCTTCTAGACTTGCTGTATTTGAAATATTCAGTCCTTTGAAAGCATTTCTTGATTTACAAATGAGAACAATTTGCCATCCATAGGAAACATTCAGACCCTTTATTTTTTCTTGTAGCAAGTGTTACTTGAGCAAAGACAGTGAGCTAAACACTGCTTTAAGTGTTTCACATTCATCTGCATCTAAGTTCCAGTTAATATATAATGTTCTTTACCTATGAGACACTTAACCATTGGTTCTGAGTTGGAGGAGTAGAAATAACATGCTGCAGATATATTTTTAAAGTATTTTTTAAATATGAAGAAAAGGTACTACACAGAAAAAGTACTTCAAAATTATTCCATTAATATAATTTCCATTGTTACATAAGAGTTTTTTCAAGAATTATATTACAACTAGGTTGTTACTTTACTATAAACAATATATAAATTTAATCGAATGCGTTGATAGTTTCCATTCTAGAATGACAGTCCACCTTTGTCCTTTGGTGTTTTCTGCTCCTTTTCTCAACTAACATCTGTCATCATAGCTCCAAGCAAAATGGATGGTAAAGTAACAAGGAAGATTTTCTTGTTGTTTTGATTTCTCAATTTAATTATATAAGTTCCAAAATATGTGAACAGAAAGTGCTCAAAGGAACAAAATTGTGTTAGCGATAATTTTCAGTGACTTTGATACATATTTTAATAAGGACTTACGTTGGTGTCCTCATGAATAGCTGAACAAAATGATACATTTGTGTGCCAGTCACACTGAAATGGCAGTTGAGATCTTCAGTGCACATCTTACGAAGGTCAGTACAAAGGAAGCAGCCAGCTGTTGGTTTATCAAAGGTAAACTCCTGTAGAGAACGGCGGCATTTAATACATCAGTGAGCACTAAGAAACTGCCCAGATTACATTGAGAAGGTGGCTGCTCCCTGAGATGCTATCTTTTCACTGAACTCCACAGGACCCGGGTGCATGGAGGAGGTTGGATTCAAATGTTCCATCAAGAAAATTTCAGAACTGTGGGGTTTTGTACAACAAAAATGATAAAAATTTTAAACTGTTTTCCTGAATACTTCTTTAGAATGATTAAGTTTTAGTCTTTTAAAACTCAGTACATCACAAAACCAGAACCTTTTAAACTAGGATAAAGCAAAAGTTGTCAATATAGTCACAAGGTTTATAGAGATTTGCCATCTCATTTTTTATCCTTTTTCTTATATAAGTGATGCAAATCTGGTATTTACATTCCACATAGCTATTCAACATTTTGTTTGTCTGCAAGCAAATAGATACATAATAAATTAAAAGCTCAGAGTGTTAAAAGAAATTAGAACCAACTTACTATTTTTTCAGTATGCTTAGAGTGAACTTTTTAAAAAAAGTGTTAAAGCCTTGTGCAGACTTTACACAGTCTAGTTGTAGGTGGGTTTATAAGTTGATAGGCTATATAAGGAGTAGAGGCGCTCAGTGAAAACATGACATGCTTGCATTATTATAACTTTGTTTTGTACCTTTTCCCAGCTACCATCCAAAGCTAAACTTTCTACCAAAACTGTTTTAAAATATACCCTTAGCGATATCCAAAACCCTTGGGGGGAAAGTAGCAATAAAGAACAATTAACCTAATTACTGCAGAATAACTTCATAAATTAGAATCCTTAATTCTAAAAGTACTCACAGTAATGAATGTGCATATCTTTCCTTGAATGTGAAAGTGTTTTGTTACCCTTGAATAGCAGTCTTATGCAAATATTTAAGAATAATAGATAAGACCAAAGCACAGTGAATTTTAAGTGAAAAGCAATTATGGTTGCTAAATCTACATTTTGGCTAGCCTTCTAGAAAAGTAATGCTCACTGAGTCATGCTTTCTGTGATTAATTATCTGCTATCATTCTCTAGGTATGCTGTATTTTTTAGTTAAGAGTCTTGAAATGAGGATTTAAAAAAAAATCTAATCATAGAATGCTTTAAGTACTATTTTAAGGTAGAACGTATTTTGTTTGGATTTTATGTGAGAATTTCAGGAGTGCATTTGACAATGTCTTTTCTCTTACAGATGGGTCCACATTGTTTGTGCCCTATATGTTCCTGGAGTAGCCTTTGGAGATATTGATAAATTACGACCAGTAACATTAACAGAAATGAACTATTCTAAATATGGTGCCAAGGTAAGGTAAACTTTGATTCACTAAAATTTAGGATGTTTTTGTTTCTTTACATAGCCTTTTAAGCTTATGATACTACAGAGGTGTTGATGAGTAAGCATGTCCTTGGAGGAACTCGAGCACGGTCATTTAGTATTGTATTACTAATTCGCTGTGTTTTGCTTTTGTATTTTTGAGGTAGAATCTTACTGTAGCACAGGTCAGCTTCAGGTATGAGGTAGTCAGTGCCTCTTCCTCAGTTCAAAGATTATATATAAGGGGTCACCATGCTTGATTTAAATCATATGTTGATAGTTGTTTCTCCAGAGGCTAATTTATTAATGAGTCTAATTTCAGATAACCTATGCTATAAAAATGGATACTAGTTGATGCTGTTTCTCTTCTCTAGAACCCAGAGAAAACCTTGTTACACTCAGTTGGATCAAATGAAGTCTCACAATTTTAATTTTAAAATGAATTTTATTAAGATTAAGAAAAATATATCTACTCTTTAATTTATTTTGAGTATGTGTCAGCCTATTACAATTTCAATTTTTTAATGTAACAAAAATGATCAAATTTCTTCAACATAGTAAATGGATTTCTATATATATATATATCTGTAAAGTACTTAGAAGACTAAGTGCCTAGCTCCTAAGTCCTCATATAATATTATATAGTATATCAGTTTAATTTAGATTGATTAGAACTACATAATGAATTCTCTTTTTTATTGGAAAACTTGGCTTGCCTGCATTTATTTGCATTGATGCTCTGTGTTAAAATGCTTGAGTATTTTAAATATTTATTGGATTCTTCATGAGAGGATAGTATTGTTTCAGAAATACTTTCGCTGTGAGAGTTTTCCTGTGTCTTTTGTAGGAGTGTAGCTTTTGTGAAGACCCTCGCTTTGCTAGAACTGGAGTTTGCATTAGCTGTGATGCAGGCATGTGTAGAGCTTATTTTCATGTTACCTGTGCCCAGAAGGAAGGCCTGCTTTCAGAGGCAGCAGCAGAAGAGGTAAGTTTATTTACCTCATTAATCATTGGGTGCTAACTGTGTTCAGAAGACTTCGTGTGTCTGCTGTGTCCTGTAGCAGTCATAAAGCGTGAGGGAATGTTGATAGTCTGCTAGGTTTTTGACCAGATCACTGATTTATACTTTTGAGTAGTAAATGGCTGAGTCTTGTCAGTCTTAAGACTAGATACAGCATACTTGGAAGCATATCAAAAGTGTTTTAGTGTGTTCTGACAGATAAAACAATACAAGGTGTCTTGAAGTGTTGATATTTGATCTATTTTATACAGACGAATGAAACTTTCCTAAGGCATATTATTCTTTTTGGGTTTAGTTTTAGGTCCCTAGCATTTTTTCCAGACCCTAGATTAAGTAATTATTTGATTACAAAGTGTATTTTTGGAACTCCTTAAAAATTTAAATTGTTTCTAGGACCCAGTGCTTGAAATTGTTTTTATAACAATATAAAATATGTATTTCTAGGTTCTAATCTTAGGAAGCTTCTAGAGATTACACACAATGTAACAGTGTAACCTTAACTATGGTAGTAGTTTTGATGATTCTCCTTTTATCACATGAAGGCAGATAAAGTTGCAAAATTATAAACTGCAGCCTTTTCTCATAAAATTTGTTGTGTAATGCAATAGTAGTTTTCTTGGTTAAAAATATATATTTACTTAATAAGCTTAAGTTAGGAAGTATTTAAGAGTATTCTAAGTTTTAGTTCATGTGATAAGTTTCTAAAAGTAACACAAATTCTTTGGCATTCACAATAATTTTTAAAGGATTTTAAGGAGTCTTAAGAGGAAGTGTAATTAATTCCTTAAGTGACTTTTGAAGAGAGATAATTACCTATTCAGTAAACTTTTACTGTGCCTTCATGATGCTTTCTGATAGTATGTAAGCTATTTTGTTTGTTATATAAAATTTTATTTTCTCATAAAAGTGCTCATTATGCTTTTATCTTAGCTAGGAAATAAGTAATCTAATGAAAAACCTTTACAGAATAATTATTGAAGATGTATTTTATTTCAACTTTAATAGATCTTAAATAGAAATTGTATATTTTAACCTTTATCTCTTGTTCTAACTTTTGATGCTGAGGAGTTGTGCTTTGCGTGAGGGCTGGATGAACACTGAACATTTTCACAGCTCCTAGCAGACAAAGAAGTGTGGCTGAAGCATAGGGCTGGGTGGATATATCAAGACCAGCTAGGTGATGGGAAGAGGGGCAGAGGGGCAGTGCAATAGGACTGATTGGGCTGCATCAGTCACAGGAGGAACCAGGGAAGCTGAGTTCAGCTCAGTTGTCTACTTCTGGATAACTGAACTTCATAGTCAGGATGTTTCTCTTCTAGAGACTTTCTTTCAGGTTTACGTTTGAGAGATTTTCCTTTTATATTAAGATAGCTTGGGTTACTTGCTTAGCACTCACAATACCTTTTCCTTTTGGAGAAGACAAAAAGACTGTATGTTAGGTAGTTAAGTAAGAATGTGTAAAACAGCAGGGGTACACTGGGACGTGGAATGATGTGGAGGTTGCTTCTCCTTATCAGAAGGCATGGAGATGAATACAAAACCAAACATAATCAGTAGTTTGCAGTCACTATCTTTAAGAGCTAACTTGGGGAAAATGTGCAGGGCAACTTGAAATAATAAAAATGTCAAACTTGGACTTGAAGTTTCCTCCTGCCTTGTTGCTTTCTTTTGGGAATTAGGCAAATATGCCTGATCCCACCCAGCCCACTCTAGAGGTTTTGTTTTTGTGGGTGGGTTTTTTCTTTCATTTTTGTTTTGGTTTTTGTATTTTATTAAAGCATGTTTACACAGGTTTCTATTTGTTATAAATACTTTATAGAATTGGAACTTTTTTTGTGTGATCTTTTTGCTACTTGATCATACTATATAATTCCAGTTGGTATGGAATTCACTGTCCTTTTGTCTCAGCCTTCTTAGTGCTATTACAAATGTGTGTTATTGTAACCAATGAGAATTCCAAATTTATAAAGGACTCCTTACAGAATTTCAAAACTTTGCATGAGTTGTTGGGATGTGAGATTTGCTTTTGATAATTGTCTTAGTCAGGATTTCTATTCCTGCATAAACATCATGACCAAGAAGCAAGTTGGGGAGGAAAGGGTTTATTCAGCTTATACTTCCACATGGCTGTTGATCACCAGAGGAAATCAGGACTGGAACTCAAGCAGGTCAGAAAGCAGGAGCTGACGCAGAGGCCATGGAGAGATGTTTCTTACTGGCTTGCTTCTCCTGGCTTGCTCAGCCTGCTCTCTAATAGAACCCAAGACTTCCAGCCCAGGGATGGCACCACCCACAAGGGACCCTACCCTTGATCACTAATTGAGAAAATGCCCCACAACTGGATCTCATGGAGGCACTTCCCCAACTGAAGCTCCCTTCTCTGTGATAACTCCAGCCTGCGTCAAGTTGACACACAAAACCAGTCGGTACAATAATATTTATTCTGTTAAAATGGAGGCGTTATTTATACTGTTAGTACTCCTGTACATTGGATACATATAAGGACCCCCCTCACACATGCTTACTGACTGGGTCTCATTGTGTAGTCAATGGTAGCCCCAGTGATCCTTTTGTTCACCCTTCTTAGTGCTAAGATTACAGGCCTGTGTGACCACACCCACCTGGGGATTATTAAAATTAAGAAGCATTTCAAATTAAAGCAGATTTATTGCCTTCTGCTTCAGTTTTATGTTTTCTTTAGTTTTCCTAGAAAGCTTATATTTTCTTGTTTAAACTTGTCTATCAAGTTGGATGTCATACTTTTCTAGAGCTACTTTATACAGATAGTAAAAAAAAAGCCTGAAAAATAAAATTAAATACCTCAATTTCATCCAGTGATGTTTATCATATTTTTAAACTTTCTATATCGCTTTGGAAGATAATTGCTTTCCACGTTGGTGAAGCTCCATTAGAGGTGTGCCTGGTTTTCTTTTTTTGTACTTTGTAATATATTTCAAATTATAAGAATAGCCTAATTGCCATGTATTAAACATAACGTGTTTTTCAAAGATGTTAAACTACAGCACAGAAATTTATGTTTCATATTGTTTTAATGTTACTTATTATTTTGTTTTCTTCTTTTTTTAATTGGATATTTTTTATTTATATTTCAAATGTTATCCCCTTTCCCAGTCTCCCCCCAAACTCTCTATCCTATCCCCCCTCCCCCTGCTTCTATGAAGGTGTTCCCCCATCCACCCACCCACTCCTGCCTCCCCACCCTGGCATTCTCCTACACTGGACCAAGTGCCTCTCCTCCCATTGATGCCCAACAAGGCTACACCCTCTGCTACATATGCAGTTGGAGCCATGGGTCCCTCCATGTGTACTCCTTGGCTGGTGGTTTAGTCCCTGGGAGCTCTGGGGTGTCTGGTTGGTTCATATTGTTGTTCCTCCTATGGGGTTGCAAACCCCTTCAGCTCCTTCAGTCCTTTCTCCAACTCCAACTGAGAATCTGTATTTGTCAGGCTCTGGCAGAGCCTCTCAGGAGACCACTATATCAGGCTCCTGTCAGCATGCACTTCTTGGCATCCACAGTAGTGTCTGGGTTTGGTGACTGTGTCTTACTAAACCTATAATAATTTTTGTTGATTAAAATATCACTTTGGTAGTATTGAACAATATTATAATATTTAGAAAATAGTCTCTAAAATAGTATAAAATTATTTGTAGATTTTATTGATGTTAATACATTTTTTATTACTCTTTTGAGAATTTCTTACATATTATTTTGATTGTACTTCTTTGGTATTTTTTGTTTCTAATAGATAGGGGGCGGGTACATTCTCTTCTTTCCAGGTATTATATGGAGACTGCGGATTAAACTGACAATTGATGCATTAACTAGAGGAAAGACAGTTTCCTCCCAGTCTCACAAAAGAGTTTACAAAAAACTGATGCTCCAAAAGCTGCTGTTACTAATTTGATAAAAACTGAAAGGAAGACAGTCAGTTTCCAGGTGAATTAGCAAAGGACAGAAGAATTTTAAGTAACCTTAAGTTCTAGGAATGGTCTGCCACTACCCTGCCCCACACGAGAGTGTAGGAGCCTCACTTCTATAAACTTCTACCTTTAGGTAGAGAACAGAAGCTTTGATACGATTACTTTCTCTTTCTACTGACTCTGTCTTTAGTTTAAATTAACAAAAGGAAAAGTTAGATTGTTACCTTTCTCAGGTTCTTTGGATGCTTCAGGATAGAGCTCTTCACTTCCCAGACATTATATTCCTGGGCTTCACTTTTTAGGGAGTTTAATTTAAGAAATCACAACATTAATCATATTATTTAGTATTTTTGATCATTAGTAGTTACATTAAAGTAGATCACCTGTTTAAGTTCTAAGTAGTAGTGTAACTTTAATTTGCTGTGTAAGTAAAGAAAACAGTGGTCTTTATTGGGAATGAATTGCCAGCTATTTCTTAATAACTATTATAGTACAAATTACTTCAATTGTTATATTTAAAGACATTTTTGTGTTTTTACTAGAATTGAGTTTTTTTTTGCCCTAGTGTTTGTTAAAGTTGTTTTCTCGCATTGACCTTTCCTATTTACTCCCACTTGTTTTCTCTCAAATTCATGGCTATTCTTTAGTTGGGACTGCGTGTGTTTGTGTATTACTAAAAATATAAATTCAACCTGCTTTGCTCAGTGAGTATAAGGTTATTTACACGTCTATGACTTGAGGGCTGAGCACTGGGGCTCTTGCTCAGAGAAGACTATTGCTCCTGCTCTCAGCATTCCTTGATTGCCTTGTTTTCTGTGGTCCCATGAGGTTCCCCCTTCCACCTAGGCATGGGAACAAGTTGGTGCCATTATTGTTTGGGTCTTATTTAGGCAGCAGTGTTGATGAGACTTCTTGGATATAACTTCTTTGACATTTCTAGGAGATGAGACCTTATAGGAAATTTTCCAATTTTTACTATGCTTCCACTCCTTCTTTGACTCTGTCTGTGAGCCTAAGGGACAGGAGTTGTGTTGGACATGCATCATTTGTTCTCTGCATTTCTATTGCTTGTGGTTTTCTGTAATGGTCTGTGGTCTAATGTAAGATGTATCTTTGATGAGGAGTGTGATTTATATGTGGCTGTAGGTATAAAGATAAATATGTATAATGTAGTTAGGATTATACTTCTCTAGTAAACTGGTATTTTTAGGTTCTCCACCAAGATCCATATCTTTTGCAGGTTTCTAGTACCACACATGGTATTAGAATACTCTTGCTGAATAGACCTTTAGTCCAGTTAGATTATTGGCTACCACTAGGATGCATTGCATCATTGCACTCTTAGGTAAGACTTCATACCATGCTGTCAGTGTTTAAGTTTATAGACATCATAGCCGTGTAGGAATATTGGAAGCTTACACAGTGCCATCTAGCAGGATTAAAGCTAGTCATCAAGAAGGAGTGTTTCCGGTCAGAACCAGCTTGGATTGTTTGAGTCCTATGACTGAAGGGTATGAGACTGTATCTTCAGCAATAGAGACTTATTTTCTGCTTCTGAGAGATAACTGAGGACAATGGAAATAGACCGTGTTTTGGGAGTTCCTTGAACTACTCTAACAAGTGAATTATAATGTACCCTTTGGCTAACACCATGTTTCCATGTGAGATACTAGTTATAAAAAGATAAAGAAAAATACCTCATTTTTATTATTGACAGGGTCTGGCCTTCCTCATCTATTTTTTCATGGATAAAATATGTGTATGCATTGACAGGGAGTTAAGAACATCTCACTTACTTACGATGGCTGTTGTTATTCATATTTACTATATGATTACAGTTTACTATTTTATTTATTTATGGATATGTAACTTTAGCATTTGTTCATAATTCTTCTCTAAGTTCATTAAAATTGAGGCATTACACTACAAATTTTTAAAGAAGTATAAAAACATACCCAAGTAACTTAACATTTTTATCAATATTTTGCAGTTAATATAATATGGTCCTTTATTATTTTGTAGTGCTGGAATCAGATCCAGGTCTTTTCTCATGGTAGGCAAGTATTGTATGAATGAGTTATACATCAATCCCAACAAAGCTCTTTAGAGAAAAAAGTTGGTAATGTAAAAATGATAGATTACACTTCAAATTCAGTAAGTAATTTTTGTCATGATGTGTCAAAGTTGCTTCCTCTATATTGTATTGATGTAGCCATCACTAAGAGATTTGTCAAAAGGAAACTATTATTTATTGATTATTTGTAAAATGCCCATTGGAGTAAAATTTCATCTCCCCACACTTTCCCTCCCTCCCTCCCTCCCTCCCTCCCTCCC
>JADRCC010159215.1:0-10494 GCA_019843855.1 Hylomyscus alleni
AATTGATTGTTGTTTTATATCAAACAACTTTTATAATGCTCATTTTTATTGTTATAATATTTTATAAATTTTAAGGAATATGACAAAAAAGATTGTAGGTATTGAAGGGGGGTCTCTGGGAGGAGTTGGGGTACAAAAGGGAAACAAGAACGTGATTTAATCCTATTTACTTAAAATATGTTTTTAAATGTTTACAAATTCAGATAAATTGAAATCATGTATCTTTTTCTCATCATAATGCAATAAAACTTAAATCAATAAAATAAAAAATAAAAAATTCAAGTCAAGATATTTTTTCAAACACATTGGTACATAGACTATAACAAAGTGGGGAAGAGGTTAGAGTTTCAGATGCTGATGACATGTTGTTGGAAGCTACTGCTTCCAAAAGGTTTCCCCGAACAATCATGGCACAGAGTGGACACAGTTCAGTTCAGACACAAAGGTGGAAAATGAATAGCTATTAATAGTTAAAGATAGTTCAAGAAAAACTGTAATTATGCTTTGGACTTACAGTATTCCAACCTCTTCACAATCACTTAAGTCCTAAGCAGTCTTACAAAAGGGTTGGTGTAAGATGTCGTTCTTTCTTGAAACTTTGGTTCATACTATTATGCCCAATGATGAAAGAAAAATAACTATAACCACAAAATCCAGTCATGACCCAAACCCTTTAGATGGTGGAGTATCCCTTTAATAAAATTTGAATCAGGGTCTTCTGAAGTCATATCCCAACTAGGCTTCCACTTCTATGCCTCCTTGTCCATCTTCACATCACTCAGTTTTGGTAAGGATTCCATTGCAACAATTTAGCCAGAATCCCCATTGCCTTAACTCCCACTAGGCCACCCAGTGCTGTGGAAACTACACTTAGGACAACAATGACTCCTACTTGAAGTTCCAGACTACCCACCTACCTAGGATTTTCGATCTTTTAGCACTGTTCTTTCATGAAATGTGTGTGTGTGTGTGTGTGTGTGTTCTGCACGTGCAATACACACACACACACACACACCAGATTTCCTTATTCATTCTACTTCTCTGGAGAATCTTTTTTTGTTTATTTGTTTGTTTTGTTGTGTTTTGTTTTGTTTGTTTTTTGAGACAGGGTTTCTCTGTGTTGTCCTGGCTGTCCTGGTACTCACTCTGTAGACCAGGGGGCCTCGAACTCAGAAATCCACCTGCCTCTGCCTCCCAAGCACTGGGATTAAAGGCGTGCACCACCACTGCCCAGCTCTCTGGAGAATCTTAATATAGATTTTGGTGCCAAAAGCCATCCAGAGAGAAAGAATCTTCAGACCATCAGGAAGGGTTTTTCCTGAATTAGTTATGGAGTTTCCAGAATTAGTCCTTTAATTTGATCAGATTGTAAAGGGACTGATGGTTAAATATTTCCAGTAGGAAAGATGACTCTGGTCTGATAGTTCATGGTATGATATAGTGACAAAGATAAGCAAATATCAATACTGGATTCAAACCTTTAATTACAGTTGTAATTAAGTTTCAACAAAAGTTTTTATGGACAATGCAGACCAACCCAACCTCTATCTAAAAAGGATAACCTGAGAAATTTAATGATCACCCCTGCTATTCAGAGTTCAACTGGCTCTTCTGTCTATTTATTCAAATGAGACTTCCACCCTAAGAGATGGTAACAACTGATACTCAAGTTGGATCTTCCTACCTTAGTTAACTCTCTTTGGAGAGACCCTAACAGGCATACCCAGAGATAGATGTATTTCACCAATCTTCTAAATCTAGTCGATTGGACAAAGAAGATTAACCATCATAAATATGTATATTGAGAGTGGAAAAGAAGACATTTAGTAAAAATTTCCCCTACATGGTAACTAAACACAGAACAGACCAGTACGGAATCCTTGCCCTTTAGTGGGATGCTGGAAATATAGCATACAAAAGAACCACTCCTAGTTCTACTTGTAAGACACTCAAGTCTTTTTGATTCAGGCTCAGCCTATGGAAGATATGAAGACCATAGCAACTCTGGAGTTCTGAACTTGGGTCTTAGTGGAGTTGTATTGCTTGAGAATGTAGCCCAAAACTAGTGGTAAACTCCATCTAAACACATACTAGCACAAAATTGATGTCCAAGTACCATAAGGGAATTGTAAAGAGAGAATTTAAGAGCATACAAAACTGTTAAGAGAAATGACATTAATTTAGACATGGTATTCTCACACACTTGGCTCTCAGTGGTAGCCCTAACTAGCATCGTGGTCATGGAAAAAAAAAGTGGACCTTCCTTCTGAAAAAGAGAAGGTTGTTTTCATTACCTATGGTCTCGAGGTTTATGGTGGCAATTGCAACCCTGATCACTTCTGAACTATTCATAATGTCAGTCTTCTGTTTTCTTTAAGGGTAACACATACTCATACCTAAACAGTACCACATTCTATTTCCTACCTATGGAACCACAGAATACTTCCTTTATTTTCTCCCATCTGTCTCCTTTAGCCCAAGCTGGTAATGTCTCTACTGAAATAATTGACTAGATCTAAAAGTCAACCACCAAATCTTTTGAGCAATGTGTTCATACATACCCTTGATCTTCCCAGAGTATATTTTCTCAATTTTTGCAATGGATGGAGTAGGTCTAGTGGTCCAAATGAGAATGGAATGGCCCTCCAGAGGCAACATATGTTTGAGTACTTGGTCCCCAGTTGCTGGGACTGTTTGGGAAGAGGTGTGTCACAATGGCATTGGGGTTTCAAAAGACTTGCTTTTTTGTGTTTTTCTCTACCTTGTGGTTGTTGACTAAAGATGTGAGCTCTCGGCTATAGCTCCAGCACCATGCCTGGCTGCCTATTGCTCCCCACCATGATGGTCATGGACTTACCCTCTGAAATTGTAACCTGCCAATACGTTCTTTCTTCTATAAGTTGCTTAGCATAGTGAAAGTTAGGCACTGAGCATTTTCAGAATCCTCAAATAATTTTTTCCTCTAAAAATTTCTTTTATGATTTAACTCTTTCCTCTCACATTACATGAGAAGCATCAAGGATAAATCATACTGTGCTTTCTCCAATATTTAGAAACTACTATAAGTACTACTTATACTTATAAGTACTACTTTTCAGCTGGTAGAATACAATCTCTCCATGATCTTTGTGACTTTATAATAAGGATTAACTTTGTTTCTATTTGTATTAACATGCCCCATATTCTGACACTTTTAACATATTTATATCAATAGATTTTCAAATAAACCTATGCTTCTTTTTGAGACAGTGTCTCACTATCTATCCCTGGCTGTCTTGGAATTCACTGTGTGGATCAGGTTTGTCACTGACTCAAGGAGATCTACCTGCCTCATCCTCCCAAGTGCTGGGATTAAAGGCACCCAGCTAAACCTGTTTTTATGTCAAATACCTTAAAACTTTTCCATCCTCAACTCATTATACCTATCAAAAACCTCTTTCATATTTTAATTATTTTGTAGGTTTTGTGTGTGTGTGTGTGTGTGTGTGTGTGTGTGTGTAAGTCTATGTATAACACAGCATATGTGTAGAGGTCAGAGAACTGCATCCAGAAATTACTGTTGTCCTTCAACGATGGAATCCAGGGATTAAGCTCAGGTTATCAGACTCACATGGAAAGCACAAATATCCCCTGCTTCTCTTTCATGTTAGGTAGTTTTTTAAAGCAATACTCCATTTCCAAATGTGAAAAAAAAATGTATTAATTTCCTAGGATTTCTGTAACAGAGTATCACAAACTAGAAGGTTCAGAATAGTTATTATCTTATACTTCTGGAGATTAGAAGTCTAAAATTAAGGTATCATAAGCAGGCCTATGGTCATTGAAAGGGTTTTGAGAACATTTCTCTGTCAACATCATTCTCAGATGTTTCTCAGCTTAAAAATGTATCCTTCCAATGCCAAACCATCTTCTCATGTCTTCACATTCTCTTCCCTTTGTGTACATATGTGTGTCCAGAGTTCCCTTTTTCATAGAGAAAAAGATACAGGGTCTACAAGATCCCTTTCCTGTTAAAGGCACTTACCTCCTAAGCCTGGTGACCTGAGTTCAATCCCCAGAAACCTACTAAAGGTGAAAGGGAAGAATCAGTAAAATAAAGTTGTCATGTCACCTCCACAAACATGTTGCTGCATGTGTGTCCCACCCTGGTCTCTCTCTCTCTCTCTCTCTCTCTCTCTCTCTCTCTCTCTCTCTCTCACACACACACACACACACACACACACACACACACACAGAGAGAGAGAGAGAGAGAGAGAGAGAGAGAGATAATAAATAATTCTAAGACAAGTTATGGCAGATTAAACAAAGACTTAATGTGCCAGGGTGGGGGGATACCTAGGGGGCCCTACTCTCTCAGAGGAGAAGAGATGGAGGGAAAGACTCTATGAGGGAGGGACCAGGAGGGGGAGGACCTTTTGAGATAAAAATAATTAATTTTAAAAAGTTATAGCAGATTAAAACTCACCTTAATTACCCTATTCTAATTTGATTACTTCTATAAAGAATGTATTTCCAAATATGATTGTATTCTGAGGTACTGAGGGTTAGGACTTTAATATATATTTTCTTTTTTAATATCATTAAATATTTTTCTTTTTTAAAAAAAATCAATTCCTTGAGAATTTAGCAAACTATATTTTAATTATATTCATTCCCCTTCCCCAGCTTCTCCCAGATTCCTCTGTTGGCTGTAGGACAGCTCTGGGTTCCTGTTCTCTGTTGTAGGTAGCCAGGAGTTGGGGGGCAGGGGGTGGAGATCAGCAGGAGCAAAACTTGATCTTTCAAGATATTAGAGTTGCTGTCTTAAGTCTAAATTACTTTGCAGCAGTAGCTGGCCTGTCTGTTTGATTTCCTTTGAGGCCAGAATGGAACTAAACAGTCTCTGGTGTTTAGTACCAGTGGGGGATTAAGTAAAGGATTAATTGCTAGGGCATTTTTCTCTCTTGTTCTGCCTCTCTCCCTTGTCAGGCAGAAGGGGAGGTTTTGGAGTAATAAACTTTTATTGAACCAGAAGAGAATTACTTACAGAAGGAAAAACTTTTACACAAGCAATATGCATAAATTCAAATAAATTCATATATAAGTTCATTCATACACATTCATATATTACCATGCCCACTCGTCTACTCCAGTAAAGTCTGCGTGTCAGGCTTGAAGGCCTGATCACGACCAGAGGTCGTATGACTTCAAAGGGGATTTGCCTCCTGGGTATTCAGTCACTGGCATCCCCTATCTCAGACATGTTCCAGATTAGTCTTTCCAATAGTCAATATGCCTTCTTATTTCAGGTAATAAAGGTACCCCAAGAAATGATTCGTAAATAGTTAAAACTAAGATTAAACATTGTTCCCTGGCCAATACAGCATTCCAATATATCCTAATTTATTACCAAGCTGTTGTTAGCCTGGAATTTCTCACAAGGAAGCTGCCTTATCAGACAGGGTGCCCTCAGAGTTAGGAATAGAGGTCAAGCACTATTGCTAACTGTAAACATAGTTAGAATTCTCAGAGAGTCCCACAGAAGACTGAATTGTTTTACATACCAGAGAGTAATTGAAGGGCTTCCCTCACTTCAGGGCATTCTCAGGAACTGCTAGAATGGGACTTCCTGGTGCTTGCCTCCAACAGACCCAGAGAATTAGCTTGGGACTGCCAAGATAGCCCAGAGGGAATGGCACCACTGCTCTTCCGCTTTGCATCTGGATGCCTGATATTACCAACCTTGAAGTGGCCGTTACTTGCCTATGTGACTTTTGTCATTCGCCCTGTTTTCCTGGTTTTCACTTTGTGCAAATACATTCAGATTTGAGATTCGGGCATTCAAGACAGAGCATTCAAGGTTTGAGCCTCATGTGGACCATGCCCACCCCCACCCCCGGCTCAGATCACTCAGCCTGGAGGGTGCAGTGCCTGTCCAGAGGAGATGGCTGCTATTTTACACCCAGTGTGTTTTAGATGGCCTCAGATGTACCTCGACCACTGAGCTGCCAGATTTTTCTTTTCTCTTTTGTAATGACTGTAAAAGTCTGATGACATTTTTGAGAAATACATTCAGATCCTGCACTTCCATATGTCGTCTCTGCCATTATTTCTCTGCCTATGCCTTGCCAACCTGACCAAGACCCTGCTCCCCCTTGGGTTGAGGGAGGCCCAGACTGGCCAGCCCGCAGCAATATATCTTCATGTATTCAGTTGGGCCCAGCTACATACTTATGTCATAATTATATATTTACATACACACATCTATACTTACATTATGCATATGGAGCAAAATCTCAAATGCTGGTGCAGAAAGAGTTCACTCATTCTGGATGGAAAATGTGCTAAGATCTTTATTGCATATAGAAAGAAAAAGCTTCTACCCTTTTTATTGCTAAATGAATTAAACCCAAGTCTGTAACAAAAACATTTTGTCCTCTTTAGCAGGACTAAGCCTGACTTGCTGTTAAAAAAAAAAAAAAAAAAAAAAAAGACTGGTTCCATCTCAAGGCAAGGAGAAGCCTGCCTGCTCTTTCTGCTTCTTCTGCAGCTTCTTCTTTGTCCCTCTTTCTCTCCACATTCTGCACAATGCTCTCTTAGTTTCTATGCTCCCTCCAAATTTCTAAGTTAATCTAATCAGTTGTCCTCCTTCCTCCTCCTAATCTGTTCTATCACTGATGTAATACTGCCATGCAATGTAATCATTCCTAGTTTTTTGTACCTTTTTCTAGGGGAACAGACAATATGGTTGTTCTAAGTATCCTCTTTTTCACTAAAAGTTCAAACATAAATTCAAACCCTAAACAGATATTGTTTATGAATATATTCATTAAGATTAGACATTCATTATCTGTCACTATCTCTATAGGTTCCCAGTCAATATTATATCTTGTGTCCTTGCACCTACAATAAATTGTTAGTTCACTTTTATGGCCTTTGGTTAATTGTCTTACAATCTCTTGGAATGTGTTCTAAGTTATAAATGTCTGATTTCTATCTCAGAAGCAATTAATTTGTAACTCATGAAGACTAGCAGAGTTCTCATTGTAATTTTTAATATCAGAGAAGGATTTAATAGCATTCCTATTATAAAGGACTTAATAAATTACTAGTATAATTTGGGAATTCTTATAGGAACATCATTAAGAATTAAGAAATCATCTATTTGTATATATAGCATCACTACAAGGCAATACATCTTTGTTGATCTGCCCAAGTCTGCCCAATAGGGTGGGCTAATACCTAGTGATTGTTATATATGTTTAATAATAATAGGAAAGGCATATCAGCTGCAAGAAACAATCATGGGATAAAATCTCTATAGAACCTTGCCTCATAGAGTTCACCCATCCTAAGCAATGCAAAAACTGTGGGCCATTTCCAGGAAGAACATCTGCTAGCCTTACTTAACCTATCCTAGGTGGCTCCTGACAGCTTGCCTTCCCTATACACCCAAATTTGTATTCTTTTCTTTAAAAAACACTATCAAAGGTTTGTAACTGTGCCCAGGAGCAGACTGTGTGCTCCATTCTCCCACAACCCACCCACACTTGGAGATAGCTTGACCCAGGCTCACGGGTAAAACCCGATGCCTACCCCATACCTAGACTAACTGGTACACCCTCCTCCCTGACCAGGCCCAGAGATCACAGGAACTCCTGCCCTGTAGGATACACATCTTCCTTCTTGTAGCCTAGTAGCAGATAGTGAGCTCCAGCCCTCCTCCAACCCCACCCACACCCAGAGACAGCTTGACTCCCAGGAGTTCCTATACAAACAGGCTCACAGGTGGACCACACCCCCATATAAATGGACACAAAACAATACTCAACAGACACAAGAAGACTGAATTAATCCCATGCATTCTACCATATCACCCCAGACTAAGGTCGGCCTTCAATAACAACAAAAACAACAGAAAGCCGACATACACATGGAAGCTGAAAATTCAATGATAACTTGGTCAGGGAAGAAATAAAGAAATTAAAGACTTTCTAGAATTTAAAGAAAATGAAGGCAAAGCATACCCAAACTTATGGTACACAATGGAAGCAGTGCTAAGAAGAAAACTCATAGCATGGAGTGCCTTCATAAAGAAATTGGAAAGATCCTATACTAGTAACTTTAACAGCACATGTGAAAGCTCTAGAACAAAAAAAGCAAACACACCACAACAAACAAAAGTAGATGGTAGGAAATAATCAAACTCAGGGCTAAAATCAACTAAGCAGAAACAAAGAATCAACAAAACTAGAAGCTGGTTCTTTGAGAAATATCAACAAGATAGATAAACCCTTAGCTAGACTAAGCAAACAAAGACAGTATCCAAATTAATAAAATCAGAAATGAAAAGGGAGACATAACAACATAAACTGAGGAAATTCAAAAAATCATCATATCCTACTACAAAAGCCTATACTCAACAATACTGGAAAATCTAGACAAAATGGGTGATTTTCTAGACAGGTACCAGGTACTAAATTTAAATCAGGATCAGATAAACCATCAAACAGTTCTATAACCCCTAAAGAAATAGAAGCAGTCATTAAAAGTCTCCCAACAAAAAATAGCCCAGGACCAGATGGGTTTAGTATAGAATTTTATCAGACCTTCAAAGAAGACCTCCTCAAGCAATTCCACAAAATACAAACAGAAGGAACACTAACCTATTCCTTCTATGAAGCCACAATTACTCTGATACCTAAACTACACAAAGACCCAACAAAGAAAGAGAACTTCAGACCAATTTCCCTTATGAATATCAAGGCAAAATACCCACAATATTCTCCCAAACCAAATCTAAGAACACATCAACAAGATCACCCACCCAAATAGGCTGGGATGGTTCCATATACAGAAATCCATCAACGTAATCTACTATATAAAAAAAACTCAAAGAAAAAAAAATCATATGATCATCTCCTTTTTTTGATCATCACATTAGATGCTAAAAAAGCCTTTGACAAAACACAACACTCCTTCATATTAAGTCTTGGAGAGATCAGGAATTCAAGGCCCATACCTAAACATAATAAAAGCAATATACAGCAAACCAATAGCCAATATCAAATTAAGTGGAGAAAAACTTGAAGCAATTCCATTAAAATCAGGGACAATACAAGGCTGTCCACTCTCTCCCTATCTACTCAATAAAGTACTCAAAGTTCTAGCCAGACCAACTAGACTACAAAAGTAGGTCAAAGGGAAAAAAATTGGAAATAAGAATTCCAGATATCACTATTTGCAGATGATAGGATAGTATAACTAAGTGAGCCCCAAAAATCCACCAGAGAACTCCTACAGCAGATAAAAAATGTCAGCAAAGTGGGTGGATCAAATTAACTCAAACACATCAGTGGCCTTCCTCTACTCAAAGGATAAACAGGCTGAGAAAGAAATTAGGGAAATGACACCCTTCACAATAGTCACAAATAACATAAAATATCTTGGTATGACTTTAACCAAGCAAGTAAAAGAAAGATCTGTACGAAAATAATTTTAAAATTCTTGAAGACTTTTGAAATTCTTGAATTTTGAAGAAAGAAGTTGAAGATCTCAGAAGATGGAAAGGTATCCCATGCTCATGGATCAGCAAGATTAGCATAGCAGAAATAGCCATCATACCAAAAGCAATCTATAGATTGATTGCAACCCCCATCAAAATACCAATTCAATTCTTCTCAGAGATAGAGCAATTCTCAATTTCAGCTGGAATAACAAAAATCCAGGATAGCAAAAACTATTCTCAACAATAAAGGAACCTCTGGTGGAATCACCATCCCGGACCTTAAGCTGTACTGCAGAGCAATTGTGATAAAAACAGCATGGTATTGGTATAGAGACAGGCAGGTAGATCAATGGAATAGAATTGAAGACCCAGACTTAAACTCACAAACCTATGGTCGCCTGATCTTTGACAATGAAGCCAAATCCATCTAGTGGAAAAAAATAAAGCATTTTCAACAGATGGTGTTGGTTCAATTGGCAGTCAGCATGTAGAAGAATGCAAATTGATCCATTTTTATCTCCTTGTACAAAGCTCAAATCCAAGTGGATCAAGGGCCTCTACATAAAACCAGATACACTGAATTTAATAGCGAATGTGGAAAAGGGCCTTGAACACATCAGCACAGGGGAAATTTTCCTGAACAGAACATTATCTGGCATCAATGGGAAGAGAGGTCCTTGGTCCTGTGGAGGCTTGATGGCCCAGCATCAGGAGTAGTGAGGTGCAAGTGTGTGGGTGGCTAGAGGAACATCCACTTTAGGGTCAAAGAAGAGGAGGAAAGGGATTGGGGGTTTGCAGACCAGGAAAGGGAACATTGAAATGTAAATAAATAAGATTATCAATTAATAAAAAAGAAAACAAAAAGCCAGGCAGCAGTGGCACATGCCTTTAATCCCAGCACTTGGAAGGCAGAGGCAGGCGGATTTCTGAGTTCGAGGATAGCAAGGCTACACAGAGAAACCCTGTCTCAAAAAACCAAAACAAAAAACTAAAAACAGAAAGAAAGA
>JADRCC010159216.1:0-16947 GCA_019843855.1 Hylomyscus alleni
AAAAAAAAAAATAGAACTCAGACCTCCAATCAGTAACTCCACACTGAAGGAAAAACAAGAAACACTAAAAATTGAATGATAAAAATATACTTTCATGAGTTAAGGTATAATTATATATGCATATTCATATGACACTCTACTTAAAAACAAATTATTGGGTGATCTGACCTCTATTTGCCCTCTAATGTAAGTCTAAATGAGTTTCTGGTACATCTCCATCACAAGGCACATTACTATGAGTGGACCTGTTCTAACTGAGGCAAAAATGGAGGCTGTGTCTTCTACGTTATTGTACCATCTATGCCTGGAAGATTTCCTGAAGCAGCTTGTTTTTTAAATGTGTTGGAATAAGTTCCTACATTTTCCTGATTTAGTTTCACAATAATTGGTGAAAAAGATAATGTTACTGTCATACTCCTTTTATAGTGAGGGAATTATGACTAAGACTCTTTGTTGAGTGATCTGGCCAACAGCAAGAACTCAGGAGGGAAAGAGCCCAACCTCTAATAAGGACACATGCTCCACCATGTTCATAGCAGCAATATTTAAAATAGCCAGAAGCTAGAAACAACCCAAATGGCCCTCAACAGAGGAATGGATACAGAAATGTGGTACATTTTTACAGTGGAATACTACTCAGCTATTAAAAACAATCACTTCATGAAATTCTCAGGCAAATGGATGGAACAAGAAAATATCATCCTGACTGAGGTAACCCAGTCACAAAAGAACACACACACAGTATGCCCTCACTGATAAGTGGACATTAGCCCAAAAGTTCTGAATACCCAAGATACAATTCACAGACCATATAAAGCCCAAGAAGAAGGAAAACCAAAGTGTGGATTCTTCGGTGCTTCTTAGGTGGGGGAACAAAATATTCACAGGAGAAAATATGGAGATAAAGTGTGGAGCAGAGACTGAAGGAAAGGCCATCCAGAGACTGCTCCACCTGGGGATCCATCCCATATGTAACCACCACATCTGAACGCTATTGTGGATGCCAGGAAGTGCTTGCTGAAGGGAGCCTGATACCGCAGTCTCCTGAGAGGCTCTGCCAGAGCCTGACAAATACAGACGCGGATGCTCAAAGCCAACCATTGGACTGAGTAGAGGGTCTCCCATGGAGGAGTTGGAGAAGTTACTGAAGGAGCTGAGAGAGTTTGCAGCCCCATGGGGAGAGCAACAGTGTCAACTGGCCAGACCCCACAGAGCTCCCGGGGAATGAACTACCAACCAAAGAGTACACATGGAGGGACCCATGGCTCAGACCACATATGTGGCAGAGGATGGCCTTGTTGGACATCAGTGGAAGGAGTGGCTCTTGGGCCTGAGGGTGTTCGATGTCCTAGTGTAGGGGAATGTCAGGGTGCGAAGGCAGGAGTGGTTGTGTGGGTGGGTGAGTGGGGGGGTACCTTAATAGAGGCAGAGGGAGAGGGATGGGGGGTTTCTGAAGGGGAGACCTGGAAAGGGGAAAATATTTCAAATGTAAATAAAGAAAATATACAATAAAAAAGGAAAAAAATAGATGTAAACTCTGCAGTATTTGGGATGTACATTAATTAATAAAAATGGCTTTAAAAAGATAAAAAAAAAAAAGAGCTGCTTGAACTGCAGGGTTGTCTGTGGCTGTAAGGTGCCCCAGGTTCATCACAACTACATATGATTTCGGGAACAACCTTATAAAGATGTTTTTAGACTGCCTTGGTAACTAAGTATTCACTTATTCTAGATGTTTCTATTTCTAATTATGAGAACGGCTATTGTTTAACACCGTCTAAGCTTCAAGTGCTGTACACACAGTGTCTTATTCAAGCCTCGGAATAAATGCCACTTTTCATTCATCTGGCAGCCGCCGGTGCTTTCCCGGATGATGGAGATGTGATTAATTATTGATCAGGTGAGGAAGCCTGCTAATGCGTCAGTTAGCTAATTTGTACCTCTAGTGCTCAGAGGAATAAAAACCATTTGTTGAGAAGATGTGGACCTTTCAAAGGTATTTGTGATAGAAATTTCAGATTGAGGGAATATACATACAAAGTGTAAGTAGACTAACCTTGTTCGGTTTGAACAATGCAGCCAACTCTATATAGAACAACGCCACTGAGGTTATTTTGCAATAGCAGAGCAGCTTCAGTAACCTTGGTAATGACACAAGAGTCCCTTCCCTGTGCACTCTCCATGACTCATCAGGAAGTGCCATTTGGACAATTTCAGCTCAGGAAAACAGCCAGTTCTCAGCCCAGTTCCCGCACTCCCTTCGTCTGTCCGTACAGGTAAGAACGGGTTCAGGAAACGTGGCCTCTCAGTGTTACGTAACTGGATGTAACAGTTCTTTATATTCAGCCGTGACACAGAAACTCAAACCAGCATCCTTTCAAGCCTCCCCCAACCTCACTTGCGGCAAGAACAAAAGGGAGAATCATTCAAACAAGTGTGGTGTATGTGGTTAACTGTATGGCGAAAGAGTCCTTGGAGTACGCTGGCAAAAAAAAAGCAGAGCTTGAGTCAGATTAGTAAGAGTACAACAGTGGTTAGAGGCATGAGAGCAAAATGCACAGCTTGTGAGATACTGGATACCATGAAAAAGACAATGAAAACCAATAGGAGGTGCTTCAGTGTGGCAGGACCTCCACCTCAACCTGCTTTTCTTGCTGCACTAGGACCTAACCAGGGTCTCCATCAAAGTGAACTTTGTGTCTGCTCCTATATGTGATACCCTGCAATAAAATGTTTTCCACAATGGCTGACTCCTGTGAACATGGTTTCTGAATATGGGAGGTCCTGAATAGTGGAAAGGAGTCTGTCTCTTTCCTTCCCCTTCCTCCTCCTCCTCCTCCTCCTCCTCCTCCTCCTCCTCCTCCTCCTCCTCCGTCTTTCTGTTTCTCTCAGTGGGCAAAGGTTAGACAGTTAAGACCATCCCACACCTGTTGTATCTGCCTAGGGCTAGTTCCAATTAGCCTCTTTTTACTGGTACTAAGTGTAAGTAGGTGTTGCTGGTATTCTCCTCCTCAGTGGCTCAGCAATTATTCATTTAGCTTTAAGCCCTTGAACAAGCCTCCTCCCAGGCTGTTACCAAGCCCTGCTGTTCTGTCTTGGGATCCATGTCCAGAGATAACCTGTTCTGTGATGTAACTTCTGAAATCGAAAGCTATCATGCTTTATATGGGGAAGCAATGTTTTCCCACCACCTAATACAACAGTTTCCTCTCATACGTAGGCAATTAAGAACAAAGATGTTTTCCTGAAGTTACAACATTTAGGAAACCACCACGGAAGGGATCTTGGTGAGAGACCAGTGAATCATGTTAGTAGTCTGACTCTGGCCACAGTCTAGTAGGAAATCTCCAGAGAGGAACCTGCGCTGGTCTCCGTAGATAGAGGATTTACTGGGTCTCGGCTTTGTGGCCTTGCATCCCTCAAGTGTTTCGTTTACCAACTCGAGGTGCAGAGTTTTATCACCTTCTCATAAGTGTGTATTTACGCAAGGTGCAAACTTGGGAGCATAATAGGTTCCTTTTTTTTCCACAAAACACGTGTTCTGACTGGTCTGTCAGCAGGACTTAGCAAACGTGTAAGTCTCTTTAGCCATATTCATGATGATGGCACGTTTTTTTTTTCTCTTTCCACTTCATTGAAGCATAACGAAAACATTGTGTGTGGGGCTGTGTGTAGGTGGGAGTGTGTGTGTGTATACACTACAGAACATGACGTTCTGAGCTATATAAATATTATGAAATACTTCAGTCGAGGTAGTTAAAATATCATCACCCCATAGAGTTATTATATTTCTTTTTGGGGTGGGGAGATTTAAGACCTACTTTCCTGAAAATGTCAAGTGTGCAATCAATTATTATTCACATGGCCACCATTCAGTACAATAGACTTCCCTGGCATAATTAGTTTCTAACTGAAGTATTATACCCTTTGCCAACATCGCCCCATCCCCCTTTCTCCCACCTCAGTTTCTCCACAACTGCCATTGGATGGTTTCCTTCTCTGAATTCAACATTTTGATTATATATGTTGGTAAGATCATTTACCATCTCTTCTTCTATATGTGTCTTACTTTGTTTAGTATAATGTCCTCTGGTTATCCACATGATTCCAAATAAGAATTACTCCAAGACTGAAAAGAATTTTGTCATGTGTGCTTACCACATTTTAAGTATCCATTTATCTGTTGATGGACATTTACATTTACTTGATATCTTGCCTATTGTGAGTAATGCTACAATGAACATGAGAATTCAGACTGTTTTCCTACAGGTTGCACTCCCTTTTGAACATGCTATGACTTGGATGTGTTCTTCAAAACTGGTTTCAATTTACCAGTTGTTAAAACTTGTCTTCCGGTAGTTACTCAAGCTGTGGCATTTTCTTACAGCAGCATAGACAGGCTAATATATGTGCATTCTAAATAATGTGGTTGCTAGATCATATGGTACTCCTACCTTTAATTTTTCTCAGCCTTCATTCACTTTATTATTCTAATATAACACTCCTCTGTGACAGCCACATCTGGAGACTGGCTCCTCTAAAGAGAGACTCTGCTGTGGGTTTTCACAAGGGGTTAGGGCTTCCTGATAAGGGGATCTTGGTAAACACAGTCTCTTTCCAGAGGTCAGGGGTCAGAGTGGTAGTAGATTTGGAGATGGCATCAGGGACAGTCCTAGCAAAATTGTGTCAATACCAGCCATCAGCAGCTGCTTCTTGGGCACAGAAACAGAGGCAGTGCCAGTGCCTCTGGAGGCAGTGATAAGGCATACCAGCACGAAGTTCCTTCTAGTAGTAGCCTGCCACACTTCATGGGATAGTATGAAGAGTGCCAATCTTGTTTCCCCTCATAGCCTCGCTGTGTAAAGAATGGAAAGTTTAGCAAAGTGGTAGCCCCTTGGACTGCAATGGCTACTTCTTTGGAACAATTAACATGACTACTAGAAATAAACTTGACCAGTGTAGTCCCCAGCAGTGACAAAAAATTCTTTGAACCTGGTTCACTGTCTAGCCAGCCTGGGTCTGCTTCTGCACTGGCATGGTCCTTCGAACCTGATGTTTTAGCTGTGCTCCTAGGAAAAAAACACAATAATCTCCCATTACCTGATGTGAAGGGACAGCAGGCAGCTCTCCAGGGACTTCATCTTTTTGTTCTCCACCAGGCAACCCAGATTGTTGATAAAGACCCACACCTTGTTTTCAGCCTTGCCTCCACAAGTCTCATGACCCTTAAACACACCACTGAGTCCTCTGTTGAGGTTCTGCCACCTCATCCTGTGTCTGGGTCTCAGGGTTGTCTGGAACCTCACTCCTATACTCCACTGTCATCGTCTGCCGTTTGGTGTTCTCCTGAAGAAGAGGTAAGATTTTTAATTTTAAATAAGCTTCCACATTCATTTTCATGATGCTTATCATTCCTTCCAACAGGATCCAAGAGTTATTTCTTCCCACATCCCCACCAACACTTTTTATCTTTGACTTTTTAGTAATTGTTCTTCTAACACAGGCAAGGTGATATCTCACAAGGATTCATTTTACATTTTCCTCCTTTAAAAAAATTATCTGGACCTATTGACCATTTGATTGCCCTTTTAAAGAAATCTTTATTTAGGCTCTCTGTTTTTTAAAGCTACTTTTTTGCATTGGTATTGAGTTCCTTATGTATTTTGAATATTCTCTTATCAGATGTGTGATAGGATATGGGCTATCCTGATATATATGTATATATGTATGTATGTCAGGATATATAGTCAGTGGAAGAGTGCCTGTATTGAGTCTCTAGAGTTGTTAACCATTAACCAATTCATCCATTCTTAATAAGTTAAGAGTGGGATTTGAAAATATGTGGTACTAGGAAACCTGACTACCCTTAATGGTAGGCTGCAAGCCCAGCAGTAGATCAATAGATGGCCAATAGAAAACAAACTCAAAGGTGTCTTTGAGGTTCCTTGATTTCATGTAAGGATATTTTTCTTTAATTGTATCTTATTATACTTTATTTTTATTTTACTTTATTTATACTTAGTCTCTTCCCTTTTTTTATCCTACAGGTCCTTTGCATATATATTATAGCTTCCATCTTAGTATTTTTATGGAATTCCTAAGTGTGCAAACAAATGGGCCTCTGTTATCTTGTGCCTTCTCTTGGGCTCTTTTCCATCTGTTTGTTTCTTTTATCCTATTCTGATGTGCCAGTTTTGGGTTTAGCTTATGTTATTATCAGCTTTTAGAAGCCTGTTTTCTAATGAGCAACAGAAAGGAGGTGGATCCAGATGGGAGGAAGGTGAGGAGGAACTAGGAGGGGTAGAGGTAGGGGAATCCGTAATCAAGATATATTATTTGAGAAAGAAAGAAAGAAGAAAGAAGAAAGAAAGAAAGAAAGAAAGAAAGAAAGAAAGAAAGAAAGAAAGAAAGGAAGGAAGGAAGAAAGAAAAACTATTTTAAATAAAAGGGGAGAAAAAGAAATATGTGGTATGCTAATATTCCTTTGCCATGTAAAAGCTAAAATCAGTATTACCAGCAGTGTCTAGTTTAACTTGTATCATTTATGCTTTAGGGGTCACAAAAAATATCATTCCTTAAACAAATAGCAAAAGCTTTTTTTATGGTGTCTCCATGTACATTAACTGTTTCAGTCCTGTTTTTCAAACTTCATTTAGAGTTAATTTTTTAAAATAATTAAGAGGACATCTAGTCTTTCCCTTCTGCACATAGATATTTAGATTTTCAAACACTGCTAATCAAAGACTACCTTACCTTCATTGTGTATTTTCAGCAATTTTACATATGTGCATGAAGTTAATTCTGGGTTCTCAACTCTTTTGTATTGGTCAATGTGGTTTTCTTAAGAAAGAATTTTATTTTTTTTTAATTTTTATTTGCGTGTATACATAAATATATGTAATAATTATCATTATTAACATCTGTCCCAACACTGGGAGTAATTGGGACCAAAAGGACCCAGGCATGCAGGAACTCTGCCAGCCCCGTGGAACAGGTTCCTTTCAGTCTGTCCTTCCAGTGGTATTATGAGCAGACATTGGGTGCAAACTTGGCAGCCAGTCCCACAACACCTAAAGGAAGCTCCACTCCCAGACACTCTAACAAGCCCAGGATCAGAGGATCAGGAGTGAGGAGGATGCTTCACAACATCTGTCACAACACCAGACAGAACTGGGACCAGCAGGACCCAGTCACTCAGGAACTCTACCAGCCCAGTGGCATGGGTTCCTTTTGATCAGTCTGGGCTGATTGGTGCTCTGAGCAGACCTTGGGCACAAATTTTGTAACCAGTCCCACAACACCCAGAGGAAGTTCTACTCCCGGGAGCTCTAATAGGCCCAGGATCACAGGATCCCAGAATCACAGGATCACAGAGACAGCTTTACTCTGAGGAGTTATGGCACAACCAGGATCATAGGTAGGACAGGTCCCAGTCAGATTTAGCCAAGGCAGGTAGCACCAGAGATAACCTGAGGGTGGGAAGAGAGCATAAGAACATAAGCAACCAGTACCAAGGTCACTTGGCATCATGAGAACTCAATTCTCCCACCAGAGCAATTCCTGCACATACCATCACACCAGAAAAGCAAGATTCAGATCTAAAATCACTTCTCATGATGATGATGTAGGACTTTAAGAGAGACCTAAATAACTCCCTCAAAGAAATACAGGAGAACACAGGTAAACAGCTAAAAGCCCTTAAAGAGGAAACACAAAAATCCCTTAAAGAACTAAAGGAAAACACAATCAACGGGTGAAGAAAATGAACAAAACCATCCAGGATATAAAAATGGAAACAGAAACAATAAAGAAATCACAAAGGGAGACAACCTTGGAGATAGAAAACTTAGGAAAGAGATTAGGAGTCATAGATGCAAGCATCACCAACAGAATACAAGAGATAGAAGAGAGAATCTCAGGGGCAGAAGAGACCATAGAAAATATTGACACAACAATCAAAGAAAATGCAAAAAGCAAAAAGATCCTAACCCAAAACATCCAGGAAATCCAGGACACAATGAGAAGACTAAATCTAAGGATAGTAGGTATAGAAGAGAATGAAGACTCCCAATTTAAAGGGCCAATAAACATCTTCAACAAAATTATGAAGAAAATTTCCCTAAACTAAAGAAAGAAATGCCCATGAACATACAAGAAGCCTACAGAAATCCAAATAGACTGGACCAGAAAAGAAATTCCTCCCGTCACATAATAGTCAAAACACCAAATGCACTAAACAAATATAGAATACTAAAAGCAGTAAGGGATAAAGGTCAAGTAACATATAAAGGCAGGCCTATCAGAATTATACCAGGCTTCTCACCAGAGACTATGAAAGCTAGTAGATCCTGGGCATATGTCATACAGACCCTAAGAGAACACAAATGCCAACCCAGGCTACTATACCCAGCAAAACTGTCAATTACCATAGATGGAGAAAACATATATTCTATGACAAAGTAAAATTTACACAATATCTTTCCATAATTCCAGCCCTACATAGGATAAGAGATGGAAAACATCAACAGGGACAAAACTACACTCTAGAAGAAGCAAGAAAGTAATCTTTCAACAAATCCACACAAACATAATTCTACCTCTAACAACAAAAATAATAGGAAGTAACAATTACTTTTTCTTTATATCTCTTAATATGAAAATTAATATTACCAAAATATCCTAATTGATTGAAATCCAAAAATATAAGGAATTAGAAATTTGTTGATTATCATCCAGTGTTCTCTCTAATTTGGTAACTGGAGAAATAGGTCCAATATTGTAAAATCCATATACACTTTCTTTGTATCTACAAGACAGTGTCTTGTGAGTTCCACATAATGGCCCTGAAATCAGGCTTCTCCTATATCAGCCTCTCTATTAGTAGGATTGTTTATTTGATCTTTTTACACTATATTATGGTTTTCAGAACAGCTTACATATTTCAAAATTATTTATACAGCCAAAAGAAATATAGACAATTAACTTGGGAGGTGGCTTGTAAGAGAACAACAAAGAGTGAAACTGAATGCTTTGCTTGATGTTTGTAACTATTGTATTAAGTTTGAAGAAGATGACTTTATAAGTTACTCTTTCTCTGAGATGAATGCTTTTCCAAATTATCACAGCCAATGAACCAGATTCTTGCCTTCACCTAATATCTGTGCCACTCTCCAAGCAGAACCATTGTTTATTGAAACAGTTGGTGAATGACTTCATGGATAGACTATCTTAAAACACACACCATTTCTTTAAGTAATATAACCTGTTTTCTGTGGGCTGAGAATGATGACAATCATTCAAGTAAAATAGCTTTGACCATAGCAGGAAATCTAAAATCTAAAAATCATGCCAACAACACAGATGTCCCTCAACAGAGGAATGGATACAGAAAATATGGTACATCTACACAAAGGAGTACTACTCAGCTATTAAAAACAATGAATTTATGAAATTCTTAGGAAAATGGATGGACCTGGAGAATATCATCCTGAGAGAGGTAACCCAATCACAAAAGAACACACATGGTATGCATTCTCTAATAAATGGATATTAGCCTAGAAGATTGGAATACACAAAGTACAAACCACAAGCCATAAGAAACTCAAGAAGAAGGAAGACCAAAATGTGGATACTTCATTCCTTCTTAAAATGGGGAACAAAATACCCATGGAAGGAGTTCTAGAGATTAACTATGGAGCAGAGACTAAAGGAAGGACAATTCAGAGACTGTTCCACCTGGGAATCCTTCCCATATTCAATCATAAAATCTAGACACTTGTGGATTCCAGCAAGTGCTGGATGACAGGAGCCTGATATAGCTGTCTCCTGAGAGGCTCTGACAGGACCCGACTAATACAGAAGTAGAGGCTCACAGCCATCCATTGGACTGAGTACAGGGTCCCCAATAAGGGAGTTAGAGAAAGGACCCAAGGAGCTGAAGGGTTTGCAGCCCCTTAGGACGAACAACAATATGAACTAACTAGTACCCTCAGAGCTCCCAGATACTAAAATACCAACCAAATAGTGCACATGGTGGGACTAATGGCTCCAGCAGCATATGTATAGCAGAGGATGGCCAAATTGGTCATCAGTGGGAGGAGAGGCCCTTGGCCCTGTGAAGGTTCTATGCCCCAGTGTAGGGGAATGCCAGGGCCAGTAAGCAGGAGAGGATTGGGTGGTGATCAGGGTGAGGGTGGAGGGAATGGGGGTTTGTTTTTGTTTTTGTTTTGTTTTTTTGTTTTCTTTCTTTTTTTTCTTTTTCTTTTGGTAGGGGAATCTGGGAAAGGAAATATTGTAAATAAAGAAAACATCTAATAAAAAAATCGTACCTACAATTCATTCCTTGGCACAGCAGAACTGTCAACTCTCAGCTTAGCTATGGTCGAGGTAAAATCCTTTGGTTATATGAGGGTCATTGAAGTACAGCCTTATTACAATGAAATCCAATGTCTAAAAATTGTTCTTATTTGGGGCTTGTACCACAGTAAAAGCCAAGATTTTAAGTTCTACTAAAAACAAAACAAAGAAACAAAAAGACTTTATCTATTTATGTTCATTTAAAAAAATACTAGTAGTGATGTATTATTTTAAAATATAATTTTAATGTTTGGAGTTATTTCAAATTTATACTGAGACAAATATATGTATTTTCAGTATTACTGTAGATAAGCATCTACATAAGACTGTTCAATTGATTGTTTTATATCAAACAATTTTTATAATACTCATTTTTATTGTTACAATATTTTATAAATTTTAAAGGATATTCAGATAAATTGAAAGCATGTATCTTTTCTCATCATAGTGTAATAAAACTTAAATCAATAAAAAATTTTATTGTTAAAAAAATAATCATTATTATTATTATTTTAGGGGACACGATGTCCTAGCTAGAATTTTTATTGCTGTGAAAAGACATCATGCCTACAACAACTCTTATAAAAAGAAACCATTTAATTGATACTGGCTCACATTTTCAGATGTTTAGTCCATTATTATCACAGTGAGAAGCATGGAGCATGCAGGCAGATAAGGTACAGGAGAAGGAGCTAAGAGTTCTACATCTTGAACCTCAGGCAGCAAAAGGAGACTGCCACATTAGGGCTAGCTTGAACATATGAGACCTCAAAGCCCAACCCCAGTGATACACTTCCTTTGACAAGGTTACACCTACTCTAACAAAGCCACACATCCTAATAATGCTATTCCCTATGGGCCAAGCATTCAAACACATTAAGTATATGATGGCCATTTAAACCACCACACAAGATCTCTCACTAAACCTGAAGCTTAGCAGATGACTAAACTAGATCCTCTTCCCAGATATTCCTGTTTCTGCTTCCTTAGAGCAGGTTAAAGACACACACTGCCGTAACTAGCTTTTTGTTTCCTTGTTTGTATTTTCCTACTCATGCTAGAGATTTGAACAGGTCCTCATGCTTGTACAGAAAGCATGTTTCAAGGCATCCATTTTTTTCCAATCCTCAAAGATAATGTTTAAGAATTCTAATTCAATCCATGAACACAAGATATGTTTATGTGTGTTTTAGTCAATTTATTTCATGACTATTTGTTAGTTTACATTGTAGAAATGCTTAACCAAGTTGATTTATTTCATTTTATTTTTATTTTTCCTAAGTGTTGTACTTTTTTACACATGGTGAATTTTTTTTTACTTAATTTTAGATGTTATATTAATGAGCAAGATAATTTTAAATGTTGATTTTACTTCCTCACTTTACAGAATTTATTTCTAACAAGTTTCATAAAAATTTTAAGGTTTCTACTCTATAAAATGATGTCATGTGTAAGCAGGATTTTAAGGGGGGTTAGAGAGGGCTGCAAGAGATAACAGAAATTAGTGCGGGAATCTCTGGGACTGGCACGAAACCTGGGACAAGGAAGACCCCAGGAGTCTATGGGGGTGATCCTAGCTGAGGCTCCTAAGAGCTGAGGATATGGACACTGAAGTGGATAGCTCCTATAGCAAGATGTGACTTCCAGTGAAGAGAGAAGGACATCAAGCTACCCACAAAACATTCAATCCCAAAATTGTCCTGCTAAAAAGATGCACAAGGATAAAGATGGAACAGATATTGAGGGAGTGGATGATCAATTACTGGCCCAATAACTTGAGACCCATCCCATGGGAGCACCAATCCCTGACACTGTTAATGATACTCTGCTATACTTACAGACAGGAGCCTAGTATAACTGTCTTTGGAGAGGATTCATCCAATAGCTGATGGAAACAGATGCAGAGACCCACAGCCAAACATCACGATAAGCTCAGACACTCTTGTGGAAGAGTTGGAAATAGGATTAAAGGTGCTGGAGGGGTCAAGGGCACAACAAGAAGGTCTAAAGAGTCAACTAACCTGGGCTCATAGGGGCTCACAGAGACTTAACCACCAACAAAAGAGCCTGCAGGAGCTCGACTTAGACCCTCTACATATTTGTAGCAGATGCACAGCTTTGTCTTCATGTAGATCTCCTAACATTTGGAGTTGGGGCTGTGTCTGACTCTGTGGGACTCTCAGTGGAGAGGATACACCTAGTCCTGCTTCGACTTGATGTCCCAGGGTAGGGTGATACCCAAGGGGGTTTCCCCCTCTATGAGGAGAAGGGAAAAGGTTAATGGGAGAGGGCTCTGTGAGGATGGCATTGGGAGGGAGTTTGCAATAACATAAATAAATAAATTGATTAATGAAATTTTTCTTCTTTTATTTCTCTAATGGCTCCTATTTTCTTTGTCTGCTTTCTCTATCTAGGACTCAATACCACACTGAATGTAAGTCTTAAGAGTGGGGATCTCTGTCTTGAACCTGATCATGGAAGAAAATCAACTTTTCCTGTTGAGATGATACTAGGGTGAACTTGTTATATTTGATATCCATTGTGTTGGGAGGTGTTGGGATATGTACATTCTGTCTGAAATGTACTGAGAGTTTTGTGTCATGAACAAATACTCTAATTTTTATGTGTTTTTGCTTCACCTGCTGGAATGATCATTTCCTGCCTTTCTACATTCCATTAATGTCACTTTCCTGTTCATTGAGTCTCATAACTTATACCTGATGATCATGGCAGATGTCAAAGTATCATTTCATTTTCTTGGAACATTCTTATCTCACATTAGTATCAGAATGATTCTGATTTTATAAAGCAAAGTTTGGAAGATTTTCTTTCTCTACAATTTTTGGAAGAATTTGAGAAGGACTGGTACTAATGATCTAAATATTTGATAGATTCTACCAGTGCAGCCAGTGTGATGGAGCAGTGCCTATCCACAACTAGAAGAAAATACTTAGAATCATTATCACCCTTACAAACTTCAGGGGACATTATCATCAAAGAGTGAAAAGAATGTAAGAGCAGGAGGAAGGCGTGGAATATGGTGTCACTGTTTCCTCCTTATGGAAACATTCCTTTCTCGAGGGAGGCTCATAATCCTGAAGACATAAAGAAAACTTGCAAGACTCAGGGGCATCCAGAAAAGAGTAAGAATCACAAGGTCCTTTCACAAGTTAAAATATTTTTGTGATTTGTTACCTACTGATCTTGAGGTTAGCTTTTCAGTGATATAGTTGCTTTGGAGACAACTACATTACTGTAATTAACTGCCCATCCTTCCATAACTGGTTCTTATAAACTCATTGGTTTACTGTGCTAGATTTGGGTGGAATTGTTTCTGTGGTCTGTTGTCAGCTCCATATGAGATGTGAAAAGATGTTTGTAATGGCTTCCAAGGAAAAGTCACATAGCAGTAGCTAAAATTGGTTCTGAACGTATTTCAAAACTTTGTGAATGTGTTTTTGTGCATTTATGTACGTGTTCATGTTTGCAAAACTGTGTCCACATGGTTGTGGTTGTTGTTATTGTTGTTGTTGTTGTTGTTGTTGGTGGTGGTGGTGGTGGTGGTGGTGGTGGTGGTGGTGGTGGTGGTGGAGTGTGTGTGTGTGTGTGTGTGTGTGTGTGTGTACAAAAGTGCTGACGCAAAAGGATGATGTCAGATATCATCTTTTATCATGCTCCACCTATGTTTTGAGAGTGGGTCTCTCATTGAACCTAGCTCTCACCAGTTGGCTAGCTTTGCTGGCCAGTGAGCTACACGGCTCTGCTTATCTTTACCATCCATGACGCTAGTGTTCTGTCTCTTTATGTGGATTCTAGTTACTTGAACCCTAGTCTTCTGGCTGTGCAGTAAATATTTTACTGACTGAGTAATCTTTCCAGGTCTAGTACTGTGGAGCTCCTTTTAAAAAAAAATTCCTTTCGTTTTTGAGATTTTTAATAGAATTACATCATTTCCCCCTTTCTTTTTAAAGTGGACAAATGGGTTCTTACTCCACAAGGGAATGTCTAGGTATTAGGTCTCAAGAGCATTTCTGCATGTAGTTCTGTGTGGACTAACTCACTGTCAGGGTGTCCTGGCATGGGCTGAGGAGGTCATCCTAAGGCCAGAGTGGTACTCAGATTCTATCTTCCCCAGACAAAGAGTGTCCTTCTCTCTACTGTGCTAACCAGACTTAAGGGAGGAGTGATAGCAGGGAGGCAAAGCTGCTCTTGATACACTCACCAATGTATCTTATTTTCTTTTATGTACAATAACCATATGCTGTGATTTCTCATTCAGGATTTTTAGCTCTTAGAAAGATGTTTTCCTACTAGGAAAGATCTCCAAGTTGTTTATGGAAGAAATTAATATTAGAAAATTCATTTACTTATTTTTCTTACCATATCTTCATTTTGTCATTTCATAAAATATTGTAAAAGGAATTTAGATAGATTGAAAGTTGATATTACCTATTTCAAACTGATGTTATATGTTGAGTGCACTGTAGGTATTATTATAATTATTTTAACCCCTAATTAGTTAGGTATGATTAAAATTCCTCTCACGAAGATACTGAAGCTTAGTGAAGTTTTATTAATAATATAAATTTACATAACTATGAAGTAGGGTCACTAGTATTTTAACCTAAGCAGTATGGTACACATTTCAGCGACCTCCTCTTCATCTGTCACATAACCCCCTAGTTAAATTCTGGAACTTTATAACTTATAAAAAAGGCAGCAGATGATGGACCACACCATCACCCCCAGAATACCTTACAGACAATAGAAATTCTCTCCAATAATGCCTTGAAAAACACTACTACTGGCTACAATCTATATAACTGCCATGGTTAGGCATAGACTGAGGGATGCAGAGGGAGGGAAGAACCTTCCTGGGATAGGAAGTAGGATAGGTTACTATTGGTGGAAGTATGGAGACTTGGTAAGGGAGGATTAAATGGGGAGGGGAAGAGAAGATGGAAGTAAGGAAGGGAATTTGGGAAGGAAGATCAATTTGTGGGGTTATGTTAAACAACATGGTTGAAACTTCTTAAAATATATACATAAATGGAAGAAATCTAAGTGGAGTCACTAAATATTAGGAAAGATAAAACTCTAACTAGACATCTCTTACCTTCCAAAGAAACCTCCAGCACTGGGAATGGGTTACATATACTGAATTGTTGGCCAGAGCTTACCCACGGAAGCCCCCAAACAACTCAAGCTATTGCAGAGGCTAATTTATCGCTCTTCTCAAACTGATGGTAAGACCCTATTGCTGAAGATAACACCTACATAACTTACTGACCATGGAAAAGTTGGCCCAGAGAGTCTTCATCTAGTGTTTATAGTATTGGAAGGTACTCTGTATGTTACCAGAGGAAAAAAGTAAACATTAATTGAGCTACAAATATTTCACGCTACAATAATGAGATGCCTACAAGACACACTGTTACATAGTATGTATAAAGCTTGTGGAACCAGTCAACTACTATCTGATTAGATTCAGGGCCTACTTGTGAGATGAAACTCTAACATTATTCCACTGGCTAACCTGAGATTAATTGATCATGGACATAGGAGAAGATCAAATTTTACTGTTCTGCCATTCTGAAGGAATGTGGCAATAAAATGACTCCTAACAACATTCTGTTATACTCATAAATCAATGTCTTCTTCATTCATTATGAGAGAAGTTTCTTCCTGCAGTAGATAAGAATAAATGAAGAGATCCACAACTGGACAGTGTATGGACAATGAGAAAGCATAGCATAAACCATCCAGTCCTAAATGGGATTTCTCCATCAAATACCTCAACTCAGGGATCAGGGAACACTGGACTAGGAGAGAGAAATTGTAAGAGCCAATGAGAATGTAAGGCTACTGAAATAAGGCCTCTAGACACAGCAGAACTGATACACATATGAACCACAGAAACTGGTTGCATGCACTGGGATTGCACAGGTCTAAGTCAGTTGAGGTCCCAGTGCTGAGAGAGGAATGGATACGAAAAATGTGGTACAATGGAGTACTACTTTGCTATTAAAAACAGTGACTTCATGAAATTCTCAGGCAAATGGATGGAACTAGAAAGTACCATCCTGACTGAGGTAACCCAGTCATAAAAGAACATACACAGTACACTCACTGATAAGTGGATATTAGCCCCAAAACTTGGAATACCTAAGATACAATTCACAGACCACACGAAGCTCATGAAGCAGGAAGACCAAAGTATGAATGCTTCAGTGCTTCTTAGGTGGGGAAACAAAATACTCACGGGAGGAAATATGGAGACAAAGTGTGGAGCAGAGACTGAAGGATAGGCCATCCATAAACTGCCCCACTATGGAATGCATCCCATATACGGTCACAAACCCAGACACTATTGTAGATGCCAACAAGTGTTTGCTGATAGGAGCCTGTTATGGCTGTCTCCTGAGAGTCTGTGCAAGAGCTTGACAAATACAGGGGCAGATGCTCTCAGCCAACCATTGGACTGAACATGGGGTCCCCAATGGAGAAGTTAGAGAAAGGACTGAAGGAGCTTAAGGAGTTTGCAACCCCATAGGAAAAACAACAATATCAACCAACCAGACCCCCCCCCCC
>JADRCC010159221.1:0-14744 GCA_019843855.1 Hylomyscus alleni
CAGTAAATATCTTTAACAAAATTATAGAAGAAAACTTCCCTAACCTAAAGAAAGAGATGCCCATGAACATACAAGAAGCCTACAGAACTCCAAATAGACTGGACCAGAAAAGAAACTCCTCCCATCACATAATAATAAAAACACCAAATGCACTAAACAAAGAAAGAATTTTAAAAGCAGTACGGGAAAAAAGGCAAGTAACATAGAAAGGCAGGCCTATCAGAATTATGGCAGACTTCTCACCAGAGACTATGAAAGCTAGAAGATCCTGGGCAGATGTCATACAGACCCTACAAGAACACAAATGGCAGCCCAGGCTACTATACCCAACAAAACTCTCAATTATCATAGATGGAGAAAACAAGATATTCCATGACAAAACAAAATTTACAATATCTTTCCACAAATCCAGCTCTACAAAGGATAATAGATGGAAAACATCAACATAAGGAGCAAAACTACACCCTAGAAGAAGCAAGAAAGTAATCTTTCAACAAATCCACACAAATCCAATTCCACCTCTTACAACAAAAACAACAGGAAGTGACAATTACCTTTTTAATATCTTAATATGAAAATTAATATTAACAACATATCATAAGTGATTGAAATCCAAAAATATGAGGAGTTAGAAATTTATTGATTGTCATCCAATGGTCTCTCTAATTTGGTAATTGGAGACATAGGTCCAATATTGTACAATCTATATATACTTTCAGCTTTGACAGTGTCCTGCTGTGTACAACTTAAGGGTCTTGAAATATTGCTTCTCCTATCTCAGTCTTTCTATTAGTAGTATTGTTTATTTCATGTTTTTATACTATATTATGGTTTTCAGAACAGCTTATATATTTCAAAAGTATTTATATACCCAAGGGAGATATAGACAACTAACTTGGGAGGTGGCTTGTAGGAAAGAGAACAACAAAGAGTGAGACTGAATGCTTTGCTTAACATTTGTAGCTCTTGTATCAAGTTTGAAGAAGAGGACTTTAGAAGTTACTCTTTCTCTGAGATGAATGCTTTTACAAATTATCACAGCCAATGAACCAGATTCTTAGCCACACCTAATGTCTGTGCCACCCTCCAAGCAGAACCATTGTTCATTAAAACAGTTGGTGAATGACTTTATGGATAGACTTCTTAATACACACACCATTTCTTAAATGAATGTAACCTGTTCTCTGTAGCCTGAGAATAAAGTCACTCACTCAAGTCAAATAATTTTGACCATGGCAGGAAGTCTACATCTAAAAATCGTGCCTACAATTCATTCCTTGGCACAGATTAACTGTCAACTCTCAGCTTAGCTACGATGGAGGTAAAATCCTTCAGTGATTTGAGGGTCATTGAAGTACAGCCTTATTACAATGAACTCCAATGTCTAAAAATTGTTCTTGTTTGGGGCTTGTACCACAGTAAGAGTCAAGATTTTAAACTCTACAAAATACAAAACAAACAATCAAAAAGACTTTATATATTTATGTTAATTTAAGAAAATACTAGTAGTGATGTATTATTTTGAAATATACAGTTAGTATGTTATTTAAAATTTATACTGAGAAAAACGTATGTATTTTCAGTATTGTAGACAAGCATCTATATAACACTGTTAAATTGATCGTTGTTTTATATCAAACAACTCTTATTGTTATAGTATTTTATAAATTTTAAGGAATATGACAAAAAAAGACATTGTAGGTATTGAAGAGGGGGTCTCTGGGAGAAGTTGGGGTACAAAAGGGAAACAAGAATGTGATTTAATTCTACTTACTTAAGATATGTTTTTAAATGTTAACAAATTCAGACAAATTGAAATCATGTAACTTTTCTCATCATAATGCAATAAAAGTTAATAAAAAAAAAAGACAAAAAAAAAAAAAAAAGAACTTGCTTTGCCTCCTGTCACCAAGGTAGTTGTATTTTATGACAAATTGCTGTCATTAAACCTGCTAAACCTTGTGAATTTGTTATTTTCCAATAAGTTCTGACCTCGTGGAAAGGCAAAAGCACGTTCACCTATGTTTCTAGCAGACAGTGCTCATGAAGGTTGGGGAAGAGGTCAGGCTTGGAGACCCCTGCTCATTTTTCACTAGCGGCTTGCCTTGACCATCTGCTAGCCGTTAGCCTTGGCTAGTGTTGCTACTGTGGACCCTGAGATGCAGATCTTGATGGGTGATAATTAAAGTGTGTCATCCTTTGTAGTTTCACCATGGAGCTAACTACTCTCACCCCTGCCAAGCGTTACCCTTGTATTTAGCTCTGTGTCTACAGTGCAGTCTAAGGTAGTGTGTTCACTGAACTAGGTGGAGGAGCTTTAGAAGTGTCTTTTGTAAAAAAAAAAAAAATGTAGTCTGCTACAGATAAATGCTTTAGAATCACGAATACCTGGAAAGAGGACAGTGCCTTGCCTGTGTTCCTCGGGGTTGGGGTTCAGGGGAGCCAGCCATCCTGTCAACACTGGCTCCAAGCCCTGTTTTTCCTGGTACCGAGTCAGCTGGTATGATTACCCACACCCAAATACAAGCTCTTCTCCTTTTTAAACCTAATATTCATTTTGACCCTAACCTCTATCTTTACTGTAACGTTCGAGCACTGGGTTCAATAACAAATAAATAAAGAAAAATAGACTGAGCACTGCTAAGGTATCAGTTCTAATATGTTAGTTCTAATGTATCCATTTTAAGAATATTACAAAGAGGTTTATAAAAATCTATAAAGATAAAAAAAGATTTTCTGAAAAATCTTGGAAACAAACTGACAGATTGTTAAAGTAACTAGTGGTCCATCGGTAATACAATTAAAATTTGGAGAATATCTTTTCTGTCAGACAAAATCTACAAGCTCGGATGTAAACCCAGTGAGTAATTTCGTTGAGATTCTGAGGCAGAAGCCTTGAGTCCCATTGTGTGCTGTTTTCATTCCCAGATCTTAAAGACTCTTCACAGTTGTCTGCTGAAATTGTCACTCTGCATTGCTGTGCCAATTATATAACCACCATTGTTTCCATCACATGGAATTCCTTTCTGCTCTCACTGTACCCAGAAGAACCTTTTTGGTGGATGGCGCCATGTCCAAAGCAGAAATACATTTTGGCTCATGCAAACTGCTTGTCTTTCTGCCATGTACTTTAGAAGTCCCTGGCTTCCTTTTAGCTTTATTTTACTGAGATATGATTTCCTGAGACATTCAGCTTTATGGCAATGTGATTGATTAACTAGACAATAAGACAACTGTCTTAGTCAGGGTTTCTATTCTTGCACAAACATCATGACCAAGGAGCAAGTTGGGGAGGAAAGAGTTTATTCAGCTTATACTTCCAAGTTGTTGTTCATCACCAAAGGAAGTCAGGACTGGAACTCAGGCAGGTCAGGAAGCAGGAGTTGATGCAGAGGCCATGGAGGGATGTTTCTTACTGGCTTGCTTCTCCTGGCTTGCTCAGCCTGCTCTCTTATAGAACCCACAAACTGGGAAAAAAATCTTCACTAACCCCACATCTGATAGAGGGCTAATATCCAAAATATATAAAGAACTCAAGAAGCTAATCACCAAAAACAAAACAAAACAAAACAACCCAATCAAAAAATTGAGGTATAGAACTAAACCAAGAATTCACAAATGAAGAATCTCAAATGGCTGAGAAGCTCCTAAAAAAATGTTCAAAGTTCTTAGTGATCAGAGAAATGCAAATCAAAACAACCCTGAGATTCCACCTTACACCAATCAGAATGGCTAAGATCAAAACCTCAGGTGACAACACATGTTGGAAAGGATGTGGAGAAAGAGGAACACTCCTCCGTTGCTGGTGGGATTGCAAACTGGTTCAACCACTCTGGAAATCAATCTGGAGGTTCCTCAGAAAATTGGAATTAGATCTACCTGAAGACCTAGCTATATACTACTCTTGGGAATATACCCAAAAGATTCCCCACCATACCACAGGGGTACATGTTCCACTATGTTCATAAAGGCCTTATTTGTGATAGCCAGAAGCTGGAAACAACCTAGGTGTTCCACCACAGAAGAATGGATACAGAAAATGTGGTTTATTTACACAATGGAATACTACTCAGCTATTAAGAACCAGGACATCCTGTGTTTTGCAGGCAAATGGATGGAACTAGAAAATATCATCCTGAGTGAGGTATCTCAGACCCAAAAGGACATGCCTGGTGTGTACTCACTAATAAGTGGATATTAGCAAAAACAAAAAAAGAAGTACAGAATGCCCAAGATACAGTCCACAGAACTCAAAATCATCAACAAGCTGAAGTGCCCAAGTGAGATACCTCAGTTCCATTTGAGAGAGAGAAGAGAGCAATCACAAGTGGAAGGGAGGGACATGGGAGGGAAAGTGGACAGGGGTGGGAGTGGGGGTGGAGAGGGGAAACTGATCTAATATTGGGTGAGGGAAAAGGACTGAAGCCCTGAGGGCCAGCAGAAAGAATGGAAACAGGCAACCTCAGGAAATAGGAGGTTTGGGGGACCCTCCAGAATGCACCAGAGACCTGGGAGGTGAGAGACTCTCAGGAATCAAAGAGAGGGACCTTAGATGAAATGCCTGACAGTAGGGAGAGGGAGCTTATGGAGTCTACCTCCAGCACGAAAACAGGGAATCAAGTGAGGGATGGGGTTGCCATCCCACAGTCACATCTCCGACTCATAATTGTTCCTGTCTGAAAGAATTACAGGGATGGAAATTGAGAGGAGCCTGAGGAAAAGAAGGTCCAGCGACAGGCCCAAAGTGGGACCCAGCTGAAAAGGAGGTCCCAAGGCCTCACACTATTACTGAGGCTATGGAGCGCTCACAAAAAGGGACCTAGCATGATCGCACTCTGGAAGACCCAACAAGCAGCTGAAAGAGTCAGAAGTAGATATTTGCACCCAACCAATGGACAGAAGTAGCTGACCCCTGTTGTTGAATTAGGGAAGGCTGAAAGAAGCTGAGGAGAAGGGCGATCCTGTAGGAGGACCAGCAGTCTCAATTAATCTGGACCCCTGAGATCTCTCAAACACTGGACCACCAAACAGACAGCATACACCAGCTAATATGAAGCCCCCAACACACATACAGTAGAGGACTTCCAGGTCTGTGTTCATTCAGAGATGATGCACCTAACCCTCAAGAAACTGGAGGCCCCAGGGAGTTTAGAGGTCAGGTGGGGTGGTATGGAGGGGTGTGGGCAGGAGGTGTGGGATATGGAGCATTTGGAGGGTATAGGGGGTGTCAGAGAATGGAATATAGAGTGTAAAAAATAAATTAAAAAAAGAAATTATCAAAAAAATAAGAAAAGAAATTATCTTTAACCTTTTATCCATGGACAGGCATTTAGAGGGAATCTGTATCTTTGCTACTGTGGATGATGTTGTAAAGAACATGCACATGATTTCTTTGAGATGTTGGGTTTACTTCCTTAGGTCGGATACTCTGAAGTGAGGCTACTCAGAATCAGGCATTTATATTTGTAATGCTTTTATTATTTATTATAATTTTTTTGTTTTTGTTTTTTTGAGATAGGGTTTCTCTGTATAGCCCCGGCTGTTCTGGAACTCACTCTGTAGACCAGGCTGGCTTTGAACCCAGAAATCAGCCTGCCTTTGCTTCCCAAATGCTGGGATTAAAGGTGTGCGCCACCACTGTATTTTTGAAATAATAATAGTTATATCATGTTCCCTTTCCCTTTCCTCCCTTCAAACCCTCCAACATATCCACCCTTGCTATCATTCAAACTGATGGCTTTTTTCCTATTAAGCATTGTTCTATGCATATATGTCCCTAAGTATAACCTACTCAGTCTGAATAATATTATTTGTATATATGTTTCCAGGGATAATCATTTGGTATTGGATAACTAATCCATGTACTCTTCCCTGGGGAAGACTATTTCCCCTGCTCTGAGCAGTCCTTAGATTCCTATAGGGCTGTGACCTTAGTTTTTCTCTAGTCCACTTTAGCATGTCCATTGTTGCTGTATTTGTTCAGCTTGTGTTTAGGCAGTTAGATTAGTGAGACTTTATGGGTATAGCTTTTGTCTTTACTAGGAGACATGTACTGGCTGGTTTGTTGTGTCAACTTAACACAGGCTGAAGTTATCAGAGAAGGGAGCTTCAGTTGGGGAAGTGCCTCCATGAGATCGAGCTGTGGGGCATTTTCTCAATTAGTGATCAAGGGGGGAGGACCCCTTGTGGGTGGTGCCATCCCTGGGCTGGAAGTCTTGAGTTCTATAAGAGAGCAGGCTGAGCAAGCCAGGAGAAGCAAGCCAGTAAGGAACATCTCTCCATGGCCTCTGCATCAGCTCCTGCTTCCTGACCTGCTTGAGTTCCAGTCCTGACTTCCTCTGGTGATCAACAGCCATGTGGAAGTGTAAGCTGAATAAACCCTTTCCTCCCCAACTTACTTCTTGGTCATGATGTTTGTGCAGGAATAGAAACCCTGACTAAGACAAGACACAACCTCACAGCAAGCTCCCTGGCCCTCTAGCCTTTATAATTTTTCTGCTGTCTCTTCCACAGTGTTTTCTGAGCTTCTGATGCAGGAGTTATTTTGTAAGTGTATTCACTAGGATTGAGCTCCACAATTCTGCATTTTGGTTGCTTGGTTTTTGTTTTTGTTTGTTTTTGTTTTTTTTAATGATCCCCCATCTGTTGCAAAGAGTTTTCTTATTTTTATTATTATTATTAGCAATTATTCTACTATTTTCCACAATTATCCTATCAATTTTCATTCCCAGTAGCAAAGTACAAGGAAACTTACATCTTCTCCAACAAATGTTATCTTTTGTTATTTGCATATGTCTTGGTTATTGAAATGCCAGGATCAATCTGAGAACCTCAGTCAAACATCACTGAACTATGCCTTCATCTTTGATAATAGCCCTCCTAACTGGTGTGAACTAATATTTAACTTGTGTAATGTCAGGAATTTTAAGCTGGCCATTGTATGTATTCAGGTTCTTTGTCCATTTCTTTTTGGGAAGAGTCAAGAAGTGCTCCAGACAGGAGTTCTCTGTGTAACAACCCTGACTATCCTAGAACTCACTATGTAGACCAAGCTGGACTCCAACTTACAAAAATCCACTAGCCTTTGCCTTTCAGTGCTGGAATTAAGGACATGTACTGCCTCCGGCCGACCCAGTCAGGGTTCCTCAACCTGGGGAGAATCAGGGTTCCGGTACTCAGGTGGGCAAGAAGTCAGCGAGTGACAAACAGACACGAACACAGGAGAGTGCTGAATCGGAGTGTAATTTCTCAAAGTAAGCATCAGGCTTTTATGGTCATTACAGAAGAAATAAGGAAGTTAGGTAATACAATAGTCAAGATACATTGAGGTTATCTGATGCATAATGATTCTATAGAAAAATATGTACATGAGAATTAGCAGTAACTAGGCAGTGGTTACAACTGAAATAAGGTCAACCTTATCTAAGGTCAGCTTATTCTTAGAAGGCAGGTGTAAATAGTTCCGATTCTAGTCTACTGTATAACCCACCACCTGCCAGCCCATAGTAAACACCTAGCAGAAGTATGCACCAGGGGTCCCATTCTTGCTAACCTTTCCATGAATAATACATTATTCTAGCTCCTTCCTAAGCCACAACCCATCTTCTTCCTAGACCATAGTAAATTCCTGTATATGGGAGTGACTCAGCTGTAATTCTATGTATTTGTGGCAGACCTCCATTTGCTAGAGGAGCCCACCAGTTTTCTTCTATTATGTAATGTAGTCTGCCATACATGACTGTAATGAGGATTCTAAATTTACTTTGTTGAACTTGCCCTGGGATTATTAACTCTTATCCAGTAAAACGCAATGCCTGATTTCTTTCACTCTCTCTCTTACAACACTGGAGGCCATTTGTCTGAATAAGTGACATTCTTCATGAAATTCCAAGCCCAGGGTCAGCTCAGCATTGACTAGGACTGATTGGAACACTGGTGGAGGCCAGGAAACAACGTCCAATTTAACTTGTCCCTCTTCCCCTCTTCATGCCGTCTGCTGTTGTTGAAGCCCACCGCGTCTGCGTTGCCTGTCAAAATGTGGTTGATCTTGTGTAAGAAGGATAGACACAGTAATTTCATGATACAATGGCAATGTCATGTCCCAAAAGACTGCACTTCACATAAATCCTCCAGCTCTGTTCCCTGAACCTTCATGGACAGGGGTCAACAATCAGTCACTTTTTCTCTGCACCTTGATCAATTATGGCTTTCCAAATTAATTGATGATAACTGTAAAGAGAAACTTCTCTGACCAAGGATGACAACCGCATTAATCCATACCTGTAGAAGAATTTTAATTCAGTAACTGGGCTGCTCTGATAAGGGCTCACATCCAAAGGCCATCTAGGTCTGTGTGATCTAGATGGAATGATACACCTTTAATCCCCCTGGGATATCTATCTGCAGTAGATATCTTTAATCCCTCTGGCTGGAATACAGACAAAAATTTAATACATATGTTTAATCCCAAACAACGACATTCAATTGTGTGGCAAACGAAGTGAAGAATCAGAGGAGCTTTAACAAATTGAGTCAGAGATAAGATATGCCCAACTCTTACAAGAACAGACATGAAACAGAGGCTACTTAAGAGCAGTGCAGGAAGTGGAGTTCAGTTGGGTTTAGTGAAGTTCAGGTAAATAGAGTTGAGTGTACGCAGTTCCGTTCAGTTCCATATTGTTCACTCCGTCATTGCAGTCAGTTCAGTTCAGTTTTGTGAAGTTCAGAGGCAGCTTTTCCAAACAGAGCAGTTCAGTCAGAAAATGGCAGAAATTGGATCGGTCATCTTGGAAAGGAGTCTGAACCAGAACAGCCGAGTTAAACCAGCCAGCCAGAGCTCAGAAAGAGCAAGCAACGGTGACGAGTTCATTCAGCAGTAAGTCTCAGAGGCTGAAACATTCTAGGCCTAGGCTAGCAGACGGAGGCTGGAAGCTAAAGCCTTCAGAGTCTGGGCTTGCAGAGGACTGGATTATCTGGAGGCTAGGAGCTTCCAGGCCTAAGCCTAGGGATAATTATAACAGAGATAGAAATGTTCTGGGCTCAGCCCAAGCCATGGATTCGCACAGCTTAGGTAAGGGTTGCATCTCATTACTTCATCTGAGGAAATAAAAGCATCATTTACACACACATATAAATATAGATTATTTATTTTCTTATTGTTGAGGTATACCTTCCATATATTTAATATTAAGTTCTTATGACAATGGTTCTCAGTGGTTATGGGGTCACCACAACACGAGGAACTGTATTAAAGGGTCACTGTAGTAGTGTTAAAGGGACCCAGATCTCAGTAGGCACACACACCTTAGCACAACTGACTCCATGATGGAAGTACCATTCAGGCTGTAAAACTCAGCACATAGATAGCACCCCTTGCCAAAACTAAAACAAAGGCCTAATCTATCAAAGTCCGTATAGTTCAGGGAAAGCCTCAAAATGTACTAATTTTTTTTTTTTTAGCCTCTGTAATTCTTTTTCTGGTTAACAGTTCTTCCTAGCTGAAGTATGTCAACCCAGCACATGGTTTTTGTACTTGAAAGCTCATCCTGAGAAAGGCCTAGTGCTACATTAGTAGCCTGAGCACCCAGTGTAGTCGCTAGCTAGCTAATAAAGACTTCCTATTGGCTTAAACCCATGTGCGTGGAGTCTTCCCTGGTAATTAAGTACCTCATAACAATCAGGACAGGTGAGAGCCACTGTCTCATGAGGGATGCTGTTTACACGCATCTCACTCATCTTAAGGGTTATCTGTTCATTCGATTACTTATTTCCCTTGTGGTTCAGAAGTTTTATAACCTAATGCAATTTCCTTTGTCTACTATTATCATTGTTTCCTATTTTAGAGACAATATAAAAAAAATCATTGCCCAGACAAATATCACTATATTTCTATGAGGGTTGTAACAAATTGTCACAAACTCAGTGGCTGAAAAGAACATAAATAAATTTGCAGTTTTGTAGTTCCTGATGTTAGATAGTGTGAGGTCAGTTCATTTGGTGTGGTTCTCGAAAGCCCAAGGGGACTCCATCTCCATTTCCCAGAGGCCTGGGTGTGGACCCTTCCCTACATCAAGTCCTTTCTTCTCCTGATTCCTTTGACAGGTTCACATTTCAGAAGACTGTCCCTAATCATAATTGTAATATGTAAACTACATTTGGAGAGTTTCTTATATATAAGACTCTTTTTATGCAGTTTATTTTCTCTCCACTGAACTCTACATTTGTATGCCATATTGCAATTTTACTAAAAAAACAATTGATACCAAAAATAAAAATAAAAACAAAGAAAAATATCCTTATATTTTATAGTGGTGTAGCAACTTCAAGTCTTATTTCTGTCCTTTCTCCTTTTTGAGCTGATGTTTGTATACTGTAGAACGGTTGGATTTCATTCCCTTCCTTCTGACATTCAGTTTTTCTAGCATCAGGTATTGAAGAGATCAGGCTCTCCCCATTTATATTCTTGGCACTAGAAGGTCAGTCAGTCAGTCAGTGATGAATGCAGGAATCTATTTCTTTCTGCTCATGGTATTCTGCTTCATTGATTTATATGTCTGTTTTTATATCAATGTGGTGTTGATTTGCTTCTGTGGCTTTGTGGTCTATTTTGAAATCAGGTAAGATGATTCCTCTATCTTTGTACTTGTTACTTAGGACTTCTTCAGCTCTTTGGAGTCTTTTGAGTTTCTATTTAAATTTTAGGTTTCCTTTTTCTTATTTTTATAAAAAGAGCTAATGTACTTTTGATAAGGTTTGCATTAAGTCTATGCATCACAGTGAGTGATATGGGCTTTAAATTATAGTAACTGCAAATCCATGAATACGAAACATATGTCCATTTTCTGTGTTTTTATAATTTCTTTCATATATATTTCATAAGTCTCAGTGTACCTTCTTGGTTTAATTTATTTTAAGATTGTTTTTTATTACAACCAATCAGTTTCTTAACTGGGAAATGCTTATTGTTAGTATGTAGAAAATACAAACTACCATATTGCTTTGAACCCTACAATATTAGTTTTCTCTAGTCTTTAATGTCTTTTATATATAAGATCACTTTATCTTCAAAGGAACAATTTCATTTCTCTTCTCTAATTTAGAGCTTAATGTTTATTTTTCTTGTCTAATTGCTCTAGCAAGGGCATCTAGGACTATATTAAAAGGGGTAGTAAGAGACTGTAAGCACATTCTAATTTGCTTTGGGCCAGAGCATTTCCAGCAACATTTCTGTATTTGTCTCCCTTTCCTCATACACCCTCTCAAAAATATTCCTGCAGTTTATATAATGGTAGGGAGGGAAGAATTCCTGCAGTTTATATAATAGTAGGGAAGGAAGAATATTGAGATGATTCAGCCAGGGTATTCTCAATCTCTGATTTACTTTGATGATCTGCCAGATCATCTTTTTTTTTTTTCTTTTCACATGAGCCACTTTAGATAGCAATGCTTGGATCCTTGTATACAAATTGACTTGAGCTTCTGTAATTTTCAGGAGGACTCCGACAGCCTACACAATGTGCCTATCCTTTGGATCAACTGATACCATAAGAAGTTGGGAAAATGATATGACTAGCAGCCTCTATCATTATCACGTGATTATAATAAGTGCAAGAGAAAATTTCAAAACATGAACTAACAATTCCTTCAAGAAAACAGGAGTCCCAAGCAAGTGAAATAAGGTAATAATTTCGATTATATAACATAACATGTGACCAATCACTGTAACAATGACAAACAATTCTTTAGCATTGTTTTTAGGCTTTGGTATAGAGCCTTTGCTTGTAGTAAAAGAAGTTCAATGTGCAACAAAATGACCAGCAGACAAATATGCAGAGTCGGGAAGTCTGGGGACTTTACCAAATCATTCTCAATGTTCTTAATGTTTCCCATTTGCACAGGACATCTCAGCCCCAAGGCATGGCTTCTTTCACTAGATCCTGGTAAACTCATGGCCTGATTTCATGAAATTGAAAGCACATTTCTGAACATCTCACAACTACTAGGATTTGTCTTTGAAGAGACGTAGCATCACTAGAGAACAGAAGACTTCAGCCTGGGAAGACAGTTCCGTTCATAAAAGTATTTGCCTGACATGTGCAATGTTCTGGGCATCTCTGGCACTGCTTATGCTGGGCATTGTGGGCACATCTGTCATCCCAGCATTCTGGAGGTAGAATCAGGATGGTCAGAAGTTCAAGGTTATCTTTAGCTTGAGGCTAACCTGGACTAGGGACCTTATCTCAAAATGATGGTGGTGGTGATGATGATGATGACGATGATGGTGATGATGGTGATGATGATGATAAAGATGTTCATAAGTGACTGGGAACATTGCTTCTTTGTAGTAAAAAATATCCCCCCAAATCATAATCAATCGGCAAATAGCAGATGGTATGGTATCCCTGCATACAAGAAGAGTGTAAAAAAATGCTGTATATTATGTATTTCAGGAAAAGAAATGTTTTACATTTCCCTCAAAGAATTAAAATTCTTCTCTACAGTGAAACACACTCACTTCCCTTTCTCTGAGCTAGTATGTAATAACTTGCTTGAGATTCAGAGAAGCATGGGTTATGTTTACCGAGGCCACACTGGCTCCTTCTGACTGTTGCAATTTTTTTTGAAAACTCCCAGATTGGTCAGTAATTCTGTTTTTTAAAATTTGTTTGTTTTGGTTTTTATTTTTATGCATACTTTAAAGCTAACAAAACCAGTCTTTATTATATTTAGTTATATTCTTATTGTGTGTGTACACATGTGCTTGTAGACCAACATGTACATATACCACAACATACATGTGGAAGTCAGAGGATAACATGTGAAAGTTAGTTTTCTCCTTCACTATGTGGGTCCTGAGGATCGGACTTAAGTCCTCACGCTTTGCAGCACACGCCTTTTCTTTACCCAATGAACCATCTCATCAGTGACCAAACTAGTCCTAAGGTGGTTGGGTTTTAGTTGGTTTTAATCTGGAGATTTTTTTTTCTATTTCCAATATTTCAACAGAGCTACTGTTATTAAAGAACACTAGAGGGAGGGGATAGGTTGTCATCAAGAGACTTCCTCAATCACTCTCTACCTTAGTTTTTGAGCTAAACTCTGCTTGATCCTAGTGCTCACTTATTCAACTAGACTGGCAGGCCAGTGAGCGGGAGGAGCTGTTCTGTCTCTGTCTCCTCAATGCTGAGATTGAAACCATGTGCAGCTAATCTCTGCCTCGATTTTCTCATATGGGCTCGAGGGTACAAACCAGGTTCTCATGCTTGCAGAGCAAGAACTTCACGTGCTGAGTCATCTCTCCAGCTCCGGTAAGGTTGGGAGTTTAGTCTGATTATGTGTGTAGACAAGTTCTTTCCCTGGCCTCACTTGGGCCACCAAGATGTGTATTCTCCACTTAATGAATTTAGATAAGGGATGTGATGAAGAAGGCTGGCAAAGTCATGGCAGAACAAAACAGGGTGCTATCAAGGTTTGAATGAATAGCGACCAAAGGAGCTACTGTGGAGGATTATGTAAGGTCAGGGCAAGTGTTTCTAGGATAGAAACATTTGCTGGGCGGTGGTGGCGCACGCCTTTAATCCTAGCACTTGGGAGGCAGAGGCAGGCGGATTTCTGAGTTCGAGGCCAGCCTGGTCTACAGAGTGAGTTCCAGGACAGCCAGGGCTATACAGAGAAACCCTGTCTTGAAAAAAAAAAAGAAAAGAAAAGAAACATTCATGGGATGAGAGTGGACACATCCAAAGAGGCCATTGTGATGATCCACATGCTTAATCAGGCATTAGACCATTTTTGAGGGTCTCTGGGACATACCTCTTTCCTGAGATTATTTTTCCCTCCCAGGTTGATTGACAGGCCCACTGGATTTTTTTTTTTTTTTAATTCCTTATCAGAAAACCTCTTACTGGATAGTAACCTTCCTGGGAGTTCATAATGTCATGCTTCCAGAGAATACAGATAGAACTCAGATTTCAATCTTTGACCACAAATTGTGTAACATAGTTGTTGCAAGATATTTGATCACATGGGGAACCATAAGATTGTGTTGCTTATTGAAAAAAAGAAGTGTTATGGCGTGGCTCAGCCCTAGCACACACCTTTAATCCAAGAGCTTTCTGTTTACTGTAAACAGGATTAAATAGGGTCATGCACAGGTCAAGAGTCAGAGCAAATAATCAGTTGCCAGGGAGTGAACACAGGACAAAATCATAGGGAGTAAGAGGGAGTCAGGAGGGTAGACAGACAAATGGGAAGTAGGAGAAAGGGACACTGAGTTTGAAGTGTGGAGAGTGTCCTTTTGGGACATTATCTGAGGAGGAAGGTCCGCTGAGTGCTCTCTCAGCCTCTCTGAGCTAGCAGGCCTTCACACCACCATCTGGCTTCTGAGTCTTCATTGGTAAAACTGAAAGATTGAGTTTTTTTTTTTTTTTAAAAAAAACAGCATTTGGTATGCCAACACTTGGCATGGCCACATGGACAGAGAAATCATGCCAGCTGAAGACAAACTGATAAACCACCAGATTGGGTAAGTCACACGAGAAGTCCTCAAGGAGAGAGTTAAACTGGGAAATACCATAATACAAAGTGCTAAGACCCTGTAGAGTGCTACTTTAGATGATTTGAAATAGAAACAGAAAATGAAAATATAAGTGACTTAACTGAGATTGATGTAATATTGACTATAATTACTATCAGTCTGGTAATTCATACTTTACCCTTAATAGCCATAGTGTTTTGTTTTTTTTTTT
>JADRCC010159222.1:0-12500 GCA_019843855.1 Hylomyscus alleni
CCTCCCCATGCCTGCCACCCCACCGTCTCCCACTTATTGGCCCTGTCATTCCCCTACACTGGGGCACAGAACCTTCACAGGGCCAAGGGCTTCTCCTCCCATTGATGACTGACTTTGCAATCCTCTACTATACACATGCTGCCAGAACAATCAGTCCCACCAGGTATAATCCTTGGTTGGTGGTTGAGTCCCTGGGAGCTCTGAGGGAACTAGTTAGTTCAAATTTTTGTTCATCCTAAGGGGCTGCAAACCCTTCAGCTCCATAGGTCCTTTCTCTAACTCCTTCATTGGGGACCCTATACTCAGTTTAATGGATGGCTGTGAGCCTCTACATCTGTATTAGTCAGGTACTGTCAGAGTCTCTCAGGAGACAGCTATATCAGGCTGGCTTGTCCTTCCTTCAGTCTCTGATCCATAGTTAGTCTCTGCAACTCCTTCTATGGGTATTTTGTTCCCCCTTTTAAGAAGGAATGAAATGTCCACATTTTGGTCTTCCTTCTTCTTGAGTTTCTTGTTGTTTGTGGTTTGTTCTTCCTGTATTCTAAACTTCTGGGCTAATAACCACTTAACAGAGAGTGCATACCATGTGTGTTCTTTTGTGATTGGGTTACTTCACTCAGGATGATATTCTCCAGATCCATCCATTTCCCCAAGAATTTCATAAATTCATTGTTTTTAATAGCTGAGTAGTACTCCATTGTGTAGATGTACCACAATTTCTGTATCCATTCCTCTGTTGAGGGACATCTGGGTTGTTTCCAGTTTCTGGCTATTATAAATAATGCTGCTATGAACATGGTGGAGCATGTGTCCTTATTACATGTTGGAACATCTTCTGGGTATATGCCCAGGAGTGGTATAGCTGGGTCTTCCGGTAGAACTATAGGACAAAACGGCAACAAATTGGGAAAAGATCTTTACCAATCCTATATCTGATAGAGGGCTAATATCCAATGTATACAAAGAATTCAAGAAGTTAGACTCCAGAGAACCAAATAACCCTATTAAAAAATGGGTACAGAGCTAAACAAAGAATTCTCAACTGATGAATACCGAATGCCTGAGAAGCACCTAAAGAAATGTTCAACATCCCTAGTCATCAGGGAAATGCAAATCAAAACAACTCTGAGATTCCACCTCACACCAGTCAGATTGGCTAAGATAAAAAATTCAGGTGACAGCAGATGCTGGCGAGGTTGTGGAGAAAGAGGAACACTACTTCATTGCTGGTGGGATTGCAAGCTGGTACAACCACTCTGGAAATCAGTTTGGTAGTTCCTCCTATATTCACTCTTTTACTGTGTTAATAACTATTGGGTGGTACACACACATGTGAGATATCAAATATGGCACATAAGACTGACCTATTCAATATCCCTAAATATCCATGAATTCAATATTAAAGCAACATGCAGTCTTTCATAAAGCTTCAGAAGGGGTCTCAGCCTCTGCCTGCTATCTCTGATTCCCTCCTCATGTCGTTCAGATGAGGAGCTGGAGATAGGATTACATGGTGCTATGGTACTTGTGAAGGCAGGGACTTCCTCTGGTCATCTTGTCATATTCTATCACTAATACCTGGCTTTCTGGTCTCCATGGAAATGATCCTTTCTTCTTGGATGCTGAGCTTCTGGTTGACAGTCAAGGAGGATGCCAATGGCAGGTGAATTTGAACTCTGTGCTGGTCTAGCCCAGACAGGTTTTGGGATAGGATCTTTTCTGCCTCTCATTTTGTATCTCCACCTGGGGAGGACCGTTGTTTGCAGATTCTCCTGCATCATATGACTGTGGATTGTGTGGCCTTGGGGGTACTAATAAAATCAAGCATCTTCATAATTATCCAGTAATGTCCAAATCCCTAAGTGACTCAAAAGAATGGCAGAGCTTTCCACCTCATGAAGATGAGGAGGCAGAATGCATTCTTTTATAAAGAACCTATCCTTTCCATAAAGAGACGTAAAGCTTTAAGGAGTTTTATGACCTTCCTCAGGTTCCCACTCTGCCTTTCAACACTGTTCTATGGGAAACTTGTTTCCAACAACACTTGAGGGGGTTACATCTAAATTCAATATGATTTTTCTCCAAAACAGAAAGTATCTCTTTAAATTTTCTAAAATCTTACCCTTATGAGTGATCAAATATGCAAGTAAGACATTTGGAGAGTATCAAGGAGAGAACGTGAGTGGCAGGGAATTTCTTAAAATAGTTAGCACATTTAGGGAGATTAAGCTCTTGATTTTTTTTTTTAATTACTGTGGTTGCAGCATGCCGGCTGCATGCCTGTAATCCCTACACGAAGATAGCCAAGGGAGAATCTGAGGGAGAAGTCTGAGATCAAGAATGCACTGGGCTACATAGCACTAAAACGGTGATCAGAGCATCGTGAGGAATCTCTCTATGAACCACAGTGGCTGGAAGGATGACAGATGACAAATAAGCCTGTTCACAACTCAGCAGACAACTGGTCAGTTGGCGATTTGACTGCTGTCAACCTCAAACATGAATGTGATTGCCAAAATTCCCATCACATCTCCAGACTTTATACATACCAGGTCTTGATAAATCATTTCTGAAGCCACAGCCACAAGTGTTTGTATTGACTGCCCTCTTGAGAATGCTGTAGCTTAAAAACCAAACCAACATTTCTGTCACTGGTACAAACTGAGGAAGACCTGAAACCTCAAGGATGTCAGAGCCACAGCGAGAGCTTCTTTGTGAACAACAGAAGTAACTGGAGATTGGGGTAAAGGCCTGTGGCAGGAAGAGCTACATGATCAGGTTCAACACAGGTTATCTGTATTAATGCAGGAAAGTCAACAATACAGGAGGGACAGCATTGAACAGTCCAGTTCCAAGGAGAAGCAAGGCTTTGACCCCATTGCCAAATCTGTGTTCAAGCTTAGTAAACCAATGAGTTTCTTTGTCTCACACGGAATGGGTAAGATGTTACTTCCAGGACTATAAGGCCTTATAAAAACATGGGTGATGACTTCAAATACTGGCACAGATGAGCCCCTTTTAATTTACCTTCTATATACCCTAGGGTACCCTAAGATTGCAGACAGTTGGGCAGACTTACATACATTTGAGAAGTGTTGCAGTCACCAGTGGCTACACACAAACTAGGTCTCTGGAAGAGGGGAGGGAGCCTAGGAAAATAGAAGAATCAGACGGTGAGAGGAATAAAAAAAATCAATGGGACTGAGCCATGGTTTCTGCTCAAAGTCCAAAGTGTATTATCCATCTGAGAATCAAGCAGTCAGGCAAAACCTCTCCCCCAGTCCATCAGAATCCTGTGGCCAAATTAGCATCTTGATGCTCAGTCAGTCTCAGAGGCAGGTGAAGCAATTCAGTAGGGCATAGCTGTTAGCAGGAACTTCAAGAGAGGCAGAGAGGTGGCAGAACAAAAGAGCTTTGTTTATCTCAGGAGGCCTCACCCTAGGTGGACTGGCTGCTTGTGATGAGGAGGCAAGGTCTGAGTCAGCCAGTTTTCGGTTGAGGGAGGTTACAGAGAAGTGGTTCAGGAGACAGTGGCTGGACTCTCAAATCCCTAAAAATCCTTCCCTCTACTCTTATGGTCCAATATTCCTGACCTCTCTGGACTCTTGCAAGTAATGGCAGCTGCTCTGACAAGATGGCGGTGATGCTTCTGCTCAGCGAGCAGTGTTGCACAGCCAAGAGGAAAGAATTATTTTAGCTCACAGTTTCAGAAGGGTTTATCTGTCACAGATGGGAGAGCATCCAAAGAAAAACATTCAAGACACAGTGGTCCAGGAAGAAAATGAACTAGAGAATATAAGAAGGGGGCAGGGCAAGAGACATCCCCCAGGGACAAGGTCCCAATAACCTGCTTCCTTCAGTTAGACCACATCTGCTACAGGTCCACCACCTCCCACAGTATTCAAATTATGAATCCATCAAGGGATTGCACTATCCATCGGGTCAGAACCTTCACTCTGTAAATGTCCTCACAATCCTATTAAGAGACAGTTGCCCTAATTGTGACCCTATCTAATCAATTAAACAATTGAGATTAATTATCAAAGTGGACCACTGAATCATTCTGAAGAAAGGAAACCTAAAATGTCATCATGAAGTCCAAGTTCTTCAGCAGGAAAGTATGTGTGTGTGTGTGCGTGTGTGTGTGTGTGTGTGTGTGTGTATGTTTGTGTGTATGTATCCATGTGTCCATGTGTCCATCTGTCTGTTCATCCATTCATCTGTCCATCCATCTATCTGTTTGTCTGTCTCATGGTGTACATAGTGTCATGGTGGTTTGAAGTGCTTACAAATGCTTTAAAACTTTTAACAGCCCAAGTGGAAAGCAATCCCTTGAGACTCTCCTTGTCATCTCTGACCCTCATTCAGAAGGGCATTTCTGCATAGATGCTGCCTTCTATCTTGTACTTTCAGGTCTACTGAAGAGAAAGGAGAATTTCTTAAGCCCTGATTTCTCATCTGTCAAGGGCAGTTCCTCGGTTAAGCTGACCATTCTCCCAAGTCCCCCTGATCTGTTAGTGGGTAGTAAATTTCTAGAACCTTCTTGACTGCTCTTTAATGGAGCACAAGCTACACCAGCCTCCTTTCCTCCTACCTTCTTCCCATTTTCCACATCAGTAGACTCTGGATCTTCCTTAAAGTTACCCTTATTCTCTCCTGTGAACTATTTGTTCACGTACCTCAAAAGGAAATTGACTCTCGTGATCTTACTAAAACCCCTATACTTCATACAGTGCACACAGTCTGTATTTATTATAGGCACTTCTGTTTTTTCTAAGAGAATAATGTGTGCTATGCTCTGTTAATTTAAGTCAGGAGCTTCCACCCTGCATCCCTAGAGAGATCATGTGTGAAAATACAAGAAATGAACCAGATACCCAGGAGAAACCTAAGAGTTCTGGTTTTGTTAGGCATGAGCTTGACATTAACTTGGATGTTTCAAATTGGAATTTTCTTTTCTTTATGATACAGGCTTAGGCTGGCCTAGAACCCCAGACCTCCACCTTCTGAGCAACAAGGTAACAAGCAGTCCTTAGTATGCCTACCTCTTAAAATGTGTATGTGTACACATATACACATACAGGTGTATCCTTCTGTATATAGAGGCCAGAGGACAATTCCAGTTGTCTTCCTCAGTCTCTTTCTACCTTTTTGGAAACAGAATTTCTCAATTGGAGCCCTGAGACTCAGTGAGGTTGACTGTCCAGCAAGCTCCAGGGACTGCCTACAGGCACACCACCCCAGGGACCACCTACAGCCACACTACCCCCAAGTGCTGAGATTAAAGACATTTTGGCTTGATAGACTTTTATGTTGGTTCTAAAACTTTGGACTCAGACCCGCATGCCGTGAAATGCTGAACTTACAGCCACCTCCCCAGGTCCTCAAACTCATGCTTCTGATATCACTGATCAGTCAAGAGCATAGCTAAGGCTGGGAGACTGGCCTCTGTTTTGTGTCAGGCATTTTGCAATTTTTACTGTTTCATATTTTGTTTTGTTTTGTTTTTTCAGTTAAATCTTATTAACATTTAACTAGTTCCCCTTAGTTGTCAGAGTGATAGTGTCACTTGTCCCTGAAAAACAAGACAGAGTTTTGAAGTGAAGGTCTCCAGGTATCAGTGCTACCCTCCTTGGTGGTTCAAAAAGACACTTGAGGAGAACAGCAAACTCTCTCTTCTGGAGTCAGAGAGAGGGGGGGAGGGAGAGGGAGAGGGAGAGGGAGAGGGAGAGGGAGAGGGAGAGGGAGAGGGAGAGGGAGAGGAACTCTCAGACTCAGACCCTAAACGATGCTCTGTGGGCAGGAGCTACCCTTAAATGGTGGAAGCCCCCACACTGTACCTCCCCAGCCTGGGAATCTAAAAGCTGTTCAAAGCACTTTCCATACAACCAAAGAAGGCTGCTGTCAGGAAGGATGCTGCTGTCAAGAAGGATGTGTAGGCACTATGAATTGCTGCTCTATGAAGACTTTCTCGAATACCGTGAGGTCACAGAGGAGAAAGGAACCTTGAGGGAGAGCCATCTTAGTGGCACATGCACAGCTCTCCTCCATCATGCTTGTCCTCCATGGCTGGATCATCTCTAGTCAAACTGAAGATGTTCCTCTGCTGCTGATGGGGTGGAACCGTTTGTTTCTTGTACCAGCTGGAAGGGTTTCACCCTTGCTCTCTTACCCCTGTTATGACCTGGAGACTGGTTGTGATTTTTCTGATTTCTAGTAGGCCAACAAGGTTTAAATGTAGTAAGAGCAGACAGATTCCAACTTTTCCCCCTTTATTATTGTCTAAGCCATATTAACCTGGTCTAGGCTGACCTGAGAAAAGCAATGAGGCCAGCTTATCAGGGACAAAGCCATCCTGTGCTTGAAAATGTCTTCTCTGCTGCTGATCACCTACCACTTAGATATAATTTTCAGCATTTATGGTAGTGCCTATAAGGCTACACTACTCCATCACCACTAGAAAGCACATCAACCCTGGAGCTGGAGTGAAACCCTAGAAGCAATTATCTGGCTTAAGAAGGTGAGGAGAGAGGAGGGCTTATTCTGGGTGTGCAACACTGGGCATTCGAGTATTGTTTCCACTTAGAAGACAGAATACATAAAGAGACAGTACAGGGAATCAATAATCATTATACTTAGCAAAAGGCAAGCCTTGTCTACTTGTCTGGAACTGCTAGAGAGATTTATGTACTTGTTCTATTTGATCCTCTTAATAATGCTGAGGAGAGAAAAAAGATGACATTAAGTATCATCCTGACTTTACAGATGGGGAAGTGAAAGATTCCCCTGGATGTACATGACTGAGACATGAGGAAGCTGGGATTTCACTCCCAAGAATGGTGTTGTGAGCCTTTGGAAGATGGCAGAGTGGGTAAGAGCACTTGCTGTACAAGCATGAGGACCTAGGTTCAAATCCTCAGTACCCATATAAAATGCCCGACAGGAAAATGGAAGTGTTGATAAACTACTTTCTGGATATATGTTTAAAGGCATAGACCATCTCTGGGTCAGGAAAATCTTTTATAACAGTGGGTCAAAGCGGGGACTCAGAACAGGTAAAGTGCTGAAATTAAGTGACTCCCAAGAGTGTTTGGTCTCTTAACCTAAGGGCCAAGGAATGGCATAGAAGAGAAAATGGAAGGACTACCAAAGCCAAAAGATGGGGAGGAGCATGATGGAGTGCTGTCTTCTGAACATGACATAGCTGCTGTAGCTGTGAGTTTACTGTGGCTGTCTAAATGGAGGGGTAATGTCAGAAGAAGACTATTTGGGAAGAGGAAAAGGGTCATGGGAGTGGGTGGGGAGAAATGGAGGTGTGAATGTTATCACAGTGTATTGTATACAAGTGTGATTTGTTAAAAACTAAATAATAATAATAATAATAATAATAATAATAATAATAATAATAATGTTGAATGCACATGCCTGTAAAGCCAGTGTGGTGAGAAATGCATGTGGAGGGGCACTGTGGCTTTCCAGCCAGCACCAGAGAAAACTAATGAGTTCCAGGTTCCTATGTCTCCAGGGAATAACACAAAGAATATAGAGCAGGACACCTGTTTGCCCCACTCCCATTCACAAACACAAACAAAGATGCTCACACCATTCACATAAACACACATATATATTCCTCTACATACAAAAATATGATGCCAAAATTACTTTGCATTTACTAAAACAATTACATTATATGCCTCCATTTCAATAGAGGTGGACTCTCAACATCCAGGCAGCAATTTGAGGTTCAAAAGAGGTAGAGTGCCTAGGGAGATAAAGTGGGGTACATTAAGCAACCCCAGGCACTGGTCTCAGTCTTCCAGGTATTTTGGGTCTACCTCTAACTGTGATGACAATTCCAGGTATGACTGCAGCAGGGATGGGCTTGAGAATCTCCTACCCCCTTGCCATTCATAGCCAGGCACTGGCTTGCTGTGTAGCGTCCCTTCAACGCATTGCTCTTTGTATCTTGTCCTGGGGAGTTTCTTGAAGTGGTGAGCTTCCCCGGGGAACTTGAGGATGCCTAGCAGCCTCTAATCACTGGGTGCTGGCAGCACACTCCACCTCAAGTTGGCATGATAATAGAGTGCCCACATACCTGGCTAATTGTCTGTAAGAGGAACTTACCCTCAGTTAAGGACCCCATTCTCACTGTGTAGTGCATATCACAGACTGTGGGCCTGAAAGAGGTGTCTGAACCCCATCCCCATCCCCAGAGTTTCAGAGGAGCTGCTTCTAGAATAGGTCAAAAATTGATATTTTTCATAACTTGCTGATGATACTAACTCTGCTTTGCTGGGAATCATGGGCTTGGCCCATTCCATTCTGTATTAAGAGCCTTGCATATATTTAATCCTGAAAAGCTGCCTGGGGAGACTGGGCAGTGCTGAGAATTGCCCCCTCATAAAATAAGGTGTGGCTTAGACATTGAGTCTGTAAAACATTTGGGTAGCAGAAAGGAACCTGGAGTTGCATTCAGATCACATAACTTTAAGCCTGTACAAAAACACAGGACGGAGCAAGAATGCATCACTATTTTGCATTATACTTCTTTTAAGATTTATTTGTGTGTGTATGTGTGTGTGTGTGTCACACACATGCATGCACAAGTATACATATACATATGCACCTCAAAGATTAGGAAAAGCTGTCAGATCCCTTATAACAGTAATTCTCCACCTTCCAATGCTGCGACACTTTGATACAGTTCCTCAGGTTGTGGTGACCTCCAATAATAATATTTGTAGGTACATTGTAACTTTAATTTTGCTACTTTCATGAATTATAATGTAAATATCTGATATGCAGGATATCTGGTATGTGACCCCTGTGAAAGGGCTATTGGACTCCAAAGAAGTCGCAATCCACAGGTTAAGAAGCAGCAGCTCTAGGTAGTTACTAATTTGGGCGCTCAGGGGCAAGGTCTGGTCTTGTGGAAGAGCAGAGAGCAAGCAGTTTGCACGACTGATCCATCTCTCCAGCCCTACAACTCTTCATGGTTGGTAAAAACAATAATAATCATAACAAATGGTATTTTCCTAATTTTGTACATATATTGTCAAACACATATTCTGACCATGTAGTTACCTCCTGAAATCAGTCTTCATTTTAAGTCTACTCATTAAACAGATAATCACCACCTAATCCTAAGAAATAATACCTGTGAAATCATGAATTTTCACTTGCTAATTAAGTCTTCTCTAATATGCATTAAGGTATCTAAAATCTCCGTGTACCCCTAAGTGCACTTGTGCCACCTGTGCTGTGTGTGTGATCACACTTTGGTGAAGACTCAGGCATTTGTCAGGGAGCCTTAGAAACTGTAGAATGTTATACAAGCTCAAAGTCCTGTCATCACCTAGAACTAGGCAGGACCGTTATCATAACTGTCTAAAAAGTGACAGGTCAGTGGGACTAACATGGCTCTCTCTGGTGCAAACTAAGGCAGCAAGCTTCAAGTCTCCTTCTGCTCTTCTATCCACAAGGACCTGTAATCCCCTCTCATCTCAGAGCTGCCCCGAACACTCTAGGGTATGTGTGCAGTAGATGATGAAATGAACGGTCTGGGCCCATTGGAGAGAGGAGGTGAATCCGTAGCAATCAGAATGTCCATCAAGCTTCTGTTACTTCTCTCCTAATTATCAAGAGTGGGACCCACTCCAGAAGAGCCCGTTAGTGCCTTCAGGTCAGCACCTCCCAAGGAAAACATTTTATCAGAGACTTGCTAGTGTCTGAGGTAAACTTGCCTTCGCTGTGTCCCCCTGGTGATGATAGTAGCCCTGTGGCTACTATATCTTCATGGACTCATCTCAGGTCCCCAGGAGAGAATCCCATTTTGAACCAGCATTTCTCCGCTGTGTGAAATTTAACTCACCCCAAAAGCTTTTTGAAAACTTAGTGTATGAACACACATCCCAGAACAGTGGAACCAAAGTCATGGATGTGAGGCATTGGGCATCAGTAGCCTTCAAGCACCTCAACTAACTATAATCCTCAGCGTTGATTAAGAACATTGTTTCTATGATGGAGAAAAACCTGCAGTACTTTGAGGTTTCTGTAACCAAAATGCACAGTTCTTCTGCTCTAAGAACACCGTGACCTCACTTTTTACTACCATCCCCTGAGCTCCTGAACTAGCTTTTGGATTTTCTACTTATTTGGTTTTTCACCTCAAGTTTCAAAGGAGGGACTAAATGGCAACATCGAACATTCACTGGGCACTTGTGTTTGTTGACAAATGCTGTTGTTTTATATGTAATTCACTGGGTCTTCCGAATAAGTACCAATTACTATATTATAAGCTGCTTTGGAGAAGAGAGCTGTGAGTTTCCTTTAGAATGAGCTTTGATTATTTTGAAGCACACCACCAATATAAGGAGAATAGCAAGAGCTGCCATTTTGTACAATATTTCTCCTCAACCTGTAGAGACATTTCAATAGCCTCGGCTAGATACAGATCATTTGTAAGAGTGAACTAGCAGAGCAGGAAGAAGAGGGGGAAGAGATGGGGAAAAGAAAACAGAAAAAGAAAAACTTCTTTGCCTCATCAGGTGGCTAGTCTCCTTCAGTGAACAGCCAAGGTCAAGTGCAGTTGATGATGTTCTTGGGTAAAGAGAAATACGGAAGCTATTCTACAATAGATATGAAGGATGAATCAGTTGTGTAGCTCATGTGACAGGTGGAGAGAAAGTTTCCATGGAGCTCAACGTCTGCCCTTGAACTCTGTGAAAACCTCACTAATGTATAACACAGTCTCCCTTTTTCTCATCTCTGAGTAGATATCCACTCCCAGCAATACAAATAACACAAATTAATGACTGTGTGTTCAGTATGAGGAAGTGTGAGGAAGATGTTCCAAAGATATAAAACCAATCCAAAACTTACAACTGAGAAAACACAAGATTTAGGCTCCTATGCAGGTCAGTTCCAAGCTTATACACAATAGCTGTGTCATCTCGACAAGTATTTTACTTCTGCGAATCACAGGGGTTTGATATGTAACATTTAAATCCTAGTCTAGCATGTGGCACTTTGCGGGGTCACCTACTCATCATAACCTCCACCCCTGTGTTTGAATGAGAATAGACATAGGAAAGCAGAGAGATGATTTCTGAGGGAATGCCACCCGAGACTGGGCATGGCTTGGGTTTCATGCGATCAAAATCTCTCTCCCCTTGCTTGTGGCTGTGGGAGAAGAGTGACCATCCTGTCATTCAAAGACTCTACACTCCTGACTCCATGCATCCCAGGAGGTGTCGGCAGCCAATTAGGATGTTTTATCCTCAAAGTGTTCCATGGAGGCGTGGGCAGAGCAGGTCACAGAACTCTGGGTGCAAAAGAGGAAACGGTTCACTAGGGCATGTGCTTTGAAAGCGCCTCATTCTAAAATAAAAATGATTTAATAAAAAAAAAAACTGGGTCACTGAGTTGAAATGCATCAGGATCCTCATTAAAAGTTTCAGTTTTCCTCATCTGGCTCCCCCCAAATACAGGGATGCGAGGACATTCTATTTTGTGGGGAGATCATAGAAAAACCTGGGGCTTTGAAAGTAGACAAACCTGGATTCCAGGCTGGGGTTTGTTAGGTCAGGGGGTCTCCAGTCTGCTAAGGTTTCTTCATGAACCTCAGCTTACCTCTATACATATTAAAGCATCGTAAAAGTGCCTGACTCAAGGAGTTGATAAACATGGGCTGGGCGATGGCTCAGTTTGTAAAGGGCTTACTGCGCAAGCTTCAGGACAAGAGTTCAATCCCCAGCACTAATATAAAAATTCCAACTGTGTTGGCATTAAATAATAATCCAGCTCTCTGAAAACAGAGGTTGTGTGACCCTGTGGCTCACCAGCTAGCTCATCTAGACTACAGAGTCACTGTAAGCTATGGGGGATTCTCTCAGAAAAGAAACGGTGGATTATACCTGAGAAACAAAGCCACAAGCTATACTTTGGCATTCATATGTATATGTGCATATGCACCCTTGCACACAATTAAATTGATTAATTAAGCTTGTTATGATACACCTACACTATGCTTACCATGTTGTATATGCTCAGTGAAATTGGGCACATCTCCTGTCCCAAACATCCAGTTTCAGTTTTGCCCAGAAGAACAACATGTACTCTGTGACCAGACAGGGTTGGGGTGGAGTGCTATTTTGGCTTTGATGAAGCTGTGATGTCATTCTCTTTTCAAACTCTTTCTCCTTCTCAGGAAAAAGGCACGGATGACACCTGTATGAGGTAGACCTTGCCTCTCATTCACCCAGAATCTCTTCCTTCTGCACAGGAGTAGAAGTTTGCTGTCCAGGGCCCTCAGCTCCAAGGCTAATTCAAACAGCATGGAGGAGGAAATACTATTCAATCCACTATCTCAGAGATGGCTCTGCTCTGGCCAGTGTCATAGGACACTGCTCTGGCCAATGAGACAAGGCCTGCTGTGTGCTTGGAACTTCTGGGAGCAATTTTGTTTCTTCTTCCAGGCATCTCTTACCCATTTCTTCTTG
>JADRCC010159229.1:0-10833 GCA_019843855.1 Hylomyscus alleni
GACCAGGCTGGCCTCGAACTCAGAAATCCACCTGCCTCTGCCTTCCAAGTGCTGGGATTAAAGGCGTGTGCTACCACTGCCCGGCTGTTTGTTTGTTCCTTCCTTCTTCTCTCTCTCTCCCTCTCTCCTTCCTCCTCTTTCTTTCTTTCTTTCTTTCTTTCTTTCTTTCTTTCTTTCTTTCTTTCTTTCTTTCTTTCTTTCTTTCTTTCTTTCTTTTTCTATTGCTATGCAATAGATGGAAAATATATGCTGAAAACTTCTCCAGTGCAACTGTAGGAAAGAGATGGGACCTCATAAGAAGTAACAAGGGTCTCACAAACAGATTAATGTCCTTATGGGAGAGATGATCATCTGCTAAGAGATGGGGCTTACTACAGTAGAGTGTGAGGTTCCCTTGCCCTCTTATTCCTCTCTCTCCCTCTCCTGCTCCTTCTGCTCTGGGATGGTCCAGCAGGCAGGTGCTCATGGGATGCTTGCTTCACACATTTCTGTTTCCCAGCTTGAAGGTTTGAAGTGACCCAGTCCCAGATGTTCTACTCTAACAGCAAACAGTGGACAGCCTACTGCATGAATTAAAAGCAATCTGAGCGGAAGTCCTAGCTCTGCCGCAATCATCCTAAATCTTTGGCTCCAGGAAGCATTATTTCAACTCTCATATCTTTTTCCTCTCCGTAGGACATAAGGAGTGACTATTATTAGTTTCCATTATTGGATGAATGGTTTTGTCAAAGGCTGAGTTTTCTCGGAACCTGCTCCCAGTTGATTCTGATTGGTAAATAAAGATGCCAATAGCCAATAGCTGGGGTTGGGTGGGGGACAGAGAGAAGTGGTATTTTAGGATTTCCAGGGATTGGAACCAGGAGGAGGGAGAAGGAGATCCACCATGGGGGATGGAGTGTGTGTGGAGGAGAGGAGAGGTGCCATGTCTGAGAAGAGTGCAGTACAGAGACGCATAGCCATCGTGTGAAGGAGCCAGGAAAGTGTGGCCCGGCCCAGAGGGCTGCCCTGCTGGTTCTAGAGCAGTGAAGATAGAACACAGAGTTTAGTAAGTAATAATTTGGGATTAACTGCATGGAGGTTAAGAAGTGGCCCAGCTATTGTGCTGCATAAGGCATATTAAAATATAAAGGCTGGGTGTGTGTCTTTCATTCGGGAACGTAAACCATTGGGGTGTGTAGCACACCTGCTGCTGGGATTTATTAATTAGATAATTATTTCTACAGGTGGGCACTTGACAAGCTTTGAAAATACTTGTATGTCCCAGAATGTGTGCTAACAAAATCCTGTGGGATATTTGCATTTATTAGAAATGTTTATTAGATTGGGGCATGTGGACATTGACTCCCATTTATTCAAGATCCAGGAGGTGTTAGACATCCGTAAAATAGTTTCTTGTAGTTCAGGGATCAGAAAGACCAAGAAATGTCCTCCCTGTAACTTAGATGGGAGGACCCTATGGAAGTCAGGCAGTCTGGCTCCCAGACCTTGAACCCCACAAATGAGCAGAGAGAATGTAAAACCTGCCATTCCCTCTAGGTCATTACCAACATTTGACAGGAAGGGAAGGCGTGTGCACCCAATTAGACACAGAGTTTGTTTTCTATTTCCCTTTATGAAGAACTCATAATAAAATGTCCTGAATAAGTCAACGACCTGCCCCTGAGAAACATGGCCCATTAAATTTGGCTCATGACAGGCATGCGACAGTTTGAAAGACATTCCCAGCAACTGATGTGAAGTCTGTGTATATGCAGCAGCAGTATATGAATATTTACATGAAAGTTTAAACCATTAAATGTTAAATATGGTTACTGCTCTGATGTCTGCCTCTATCACTGGAAGCTCTGCCCTGCTGAGTTTGCCATGAAGGGTCCCTACAGTGCAGTGGCTGAATGAAGCCTCAAAGGCAAGCTCGGCTGAAAGCCAATGATGGGGGTGGGGCGGGCCAGTGGAAATGGAAGCATGCTAGAGACTGGCCAAATGTCACTGAACGGGTCAGACTCATTTGTTCACAAAAGCCCTCCTTTGAGAACTTAACTCCTCCCCCTGGAGCTATAATTCCTACCTACTGACCTGTTAGGCTCTTCCCCCTAAGGTCTCTAAACATTTCCTAATATTGGCAGAAGGAGCGCCCAAGCTTCCATCAGCAACCACACCCAAACTACCTTAGCCCAAGTAGCAGCTAGGAGCATTACCCAGTGACAGCACACACTCACATTTGGGGATGTGGAAACTCCCTTTCTTTGGCTCCAACCCAGTGGCAGTTTTCAGTTACCTGTGGTGTCACCTGCAAAGACAGAGGTGGATAGCCAGCCAATCCCGCAACAATCTTACTGGGATTGACAGGCTAATGTAGATGAGTACCTACAGTAAACCGCCTAGCCTAGCGCTATGCTAAGAAGACACACTATTCGCTCCTTACTAGGAAGCCGAGAAAAAGACACACATTCTTCTGCTGGGGGCGCAGACTGAAGTCTTCACTGCTGTTATTTCTATATGCAGAGCACTTCATACTGGTGTGAGTTGGGATTTGGCTAAAACTGAGACCAGGGCTGTAGCTTTTCACCAGCATTTTGAAATATACTTTTGACCCAAATATCTCCTGGCCCTGGAGACTCCTTCCAGTCTCTTCTGAACGTAATTGTAAAGATGACAGGATTTCCAGTCTAACACAGCACTGAGCCCTGCCAGAAATCTTCCCATTAAATATGCCGAAATAAGTGACCAAGCAGGAATGCTCACAGCCTGCGTTCAACCTCTATTTAACACTTATTTGAAAACAAGAGTCGTCTTTTTGTCACAGAGAATACATTGTGGCTACGGCAACATCTGCCATATTTGCCCAAACTTGTAAGTGAAGACATATAATGAGAAAGACTTGACATTCCAAAATTAAAAGCTATCAGTGAATAATATTTTGGTTCATTTACTTCAAAATATCGCTTTGCATAATTTGCCCTTTAGGATCCTAAAGTAAATGACTTCCAAAAAATTGTATGCCAAAGATCTCAGAGGGAGACACTAGTGTTGTTATCGATGTGTAACTGACATGAAGATAAAAAGAGGTCACAATTGTGGGCTGGTGGGACAAGTCCATTGTTTTAAAAATGATTATCTTGAAGACAAACTGTGAACTCCTGTTTCCTAGGAACTTTGTGACCTTTATAGACAGTGGAAGAATTGGAAAGACTTGCAAGTATGAAATTTCCTAAAAAAATGTATAAACTTAAAAATGAAAATGAAAACTTATTTGGTTTCTTGTTTCCTATGTTAAAATATTTCCACTCTATCATTTTTTTTTTTAGCCTGTTAAATCATGGATGGGAGAGGCAGAGGACCAGAGAGAGAGCTTCTCCCCTGTCTGTTGATCATTGATCATTTTACTTATCACGTGAGGCAGGGCACAGCGGTCAGTGCATTTAGGGCGTATTGAGCTCAGATCTTTGAGACCCCATTTATTATTCCAGAAAGATGTGCTCTGATTAATAATATATGGTTAGCCACATAGTTTAGCAGAATGATTGGCACCTTTTATTGGTTGTCTTTAAGAATAATTGAATGAAATGGGCTAGCCAGAGAAGAGAGGTTCATGTTACCAGGGCCAAGCTTGTTTATAAACCAGGAAACAGTCACTTGCAAAGACAAAGTTCTTGAAGCTATCTGGGAGTCTGCTTCCCTGGATACCAGATGCAAATTGTCTGCTAGCCACTGAATCATCCCTTCATATTGTGTAAAGAGATTTAGCCCTTTGTAGTAACTATTAAAACTGGATGCTAGCACAGGTATTCCTTAGAGCAATCAAAATGATTGGAAGTTAAATACTAATGCGAACCAGGGAAAGTTTGGGAAGGACAGGATTTCCTCAAGATAAAGGAGGCAGAGTCAATGAATACTTTTTAAGCTGAACCTGAAATGGAAGAGAGCTTGTCTCTGTCTGTCTGTCTGTCTGTCTGTCTGTCTGTCTGTCTTTCTCTGTGTGTCTGTTTCTCTGTTTCTGTCTGTCTCTGTCTGTTCCTCTCTCTCTGTCTGTCTCTCTCTGTCTGTCTCCCTTTGTGTGTGTGTGTGTGTGTGTGTGTGTGTATGCTTGTGAGTGAAGGTTCCCACCCAAAGTGGAACAGGGTCACTGGCATTGCAGGTCTCTCTAAAAGCCAGGGACTGGAAGTCAGTTACTGTTTTCTTCCTGTGCACTAGGCACTAGCAGGCATTGAACAACTGACTCCACCTCCCACGCCGTTCACACCTCTACTCCAAGGTTTCTATTAATTCAGCATCAATAATAAAATTCAGAGTATAGGGAAGCAGCCAATTGACAGGAGTTCAGTCCTGTGTACTCTTTTCTAAACAAGCCCTATCTGGATTCTGGTGCTGCCTCTCCTCTCATGTGAGTCCAGGGTCTATGCCAGCCTTTTCTGGGTCCATACACTTGTTTCCTTATGACTACTTCTTTTATTGAAATCTCTTCTATGGTCCAGCTCAAGTGGACCATCCGATTCTTGCTCAGACACTTGGGATACCGATCAAGTCAATATCCTCTCCAGTATTTGTAGGGAGGAGAAGCTTGAAGGTTCAAGTTGCTCCAGAAACTTAGCTGAGGTAGTGTCTTAGTTAGGGTTTTACTGCTGTGAACAGACACCACGACCAAGGCAACTTTTATAAAGAACAACATTTAATTGGGGCTGGCTTACAGGTTCAGAGGTTCAGTCCATTATCATCAAGGTGGAAACATGACAGCATCCAGGCAGGCATGGTGCAGGAGGAGCTGAGAGTTCTACATCTTCATCTGAAGGCTGCTAGCAGAATATTGGTTTTCAGGCAGCTAGGACTAGGGTATTAAAGCCCACGCCCACAGTGACACCCTACTCCAACAAGGCCACACCCACCCCAACAAGGCCACACCCACTCCAACAAGGCCACACCCACTCCAACAAGGCCACACCCACTCCAACAAGGCCACACCCACTCCAACAAGGCCACACCTCCTGATAGTGCCACTCCCTGGACCAAGCATGTACAAACCACCACAGGTAGTACAGAGAATGACTGAAGGGGTGGTGTCTTGTACTTTGTGTGTAGCTCTCATGTTCTGTGAGGCGAATGATGACAGGCCACATGGCCCTGTGTAACCAGGTGGGCAGGAAGACTCACAGTCCAGCCCTCCTGACTTCACACAGCACAGTTGTCTACCTGGCTACATAGGGACCATGTACCACAGGATGGATACTTTTGCACAGCTTAGTATCACAGGTTCTGTGCATTACCTGAAGCCAGAGTGGAACTCCTGGGGTTGAAGGGCATGATCAACTGAATGATTGAGAGACCACCATACCATGGACGACTGTCTTTGCTTTGTTAGCTTGGTACCTGACCAAGGGATTCTGATTTCCTTCTAGTGTTTTCTTAAATCTGTTGCAATCTAATAGACACTAAAGATAAACAGGTTTTCTGTGTAAAGAAACACTTACTCGGAGGGAAAACCTAATACCATTGTGCTGCTAACCAAACACAGCAATAAAATGACTTCTAATGACAGGCTGCTTCACCCAGTGCTCAAGGCTTCCCTCCCTCAGCCAGCTCCAGAGAAATTTCCTCCTGCAGTAGACAGGAAATGACACAGAGATCTACAGCTGGACAATGGACGGAGAGCCAGTGATGCTGGAACATTCAGTTCTAAATGCGATGTCTTTATCAAACCCTTTCCCTCAGGGCTCAGATCTATGGGGAAGAGAAAGAGGAAGAGGAAGAGGAAGAGGAAGAGGAAGAGGAAGAGGAAGAGGAAGAGGAAGAGGAAGAAGAAGGCTGTAGGAACCAGAGGCTGTGGATGAATCCATGGAAAGAGTGTCTTTCAGACAGCACAGGTCTAACACATACGAACTCACAAACACTGTGACAGCATGCACAGGGCCTGCACCAGTTCAAGCCAGATGGGGAGCCAGTGCTGAGAGGGGGAAGTAGTCATAGGGTCCCACCCCTAAGCAAGAAGCTATCTGCAATTGATGCCTGCTGGAAGAGGGGAATGGGTTTTCTCTTATGGAGTGACACTGGTTATATTAATCATACCTTGGGGCAAGCCCCATGCCCTGAAGTAGTTGACCAACACAAAACCAACTTAGTGTTATTCCTGAGGACTTTTTGTTTTGGTCTTTTTTTACTTTATTTTGACTTCTTTTTGTTGTTTTTGTTGTTGTTGTTGTTGTAATATTGGTCATTTGCTTATTCGTTCTGAATTTTGTTTTTATGGTTTGGGGAATCTCTCTTTCTCTCTCTTTCTGTGTCTTATTTCTTTTTTTGTTTTAGTTCAGTTTTTTTCCTTTTTGAGAGGAATGGAGAGAACATAACTCTGGGGTGGGTAAGGAGATCCGGTGATCTGGGAGACTCTGGAGGAATGAAAAACATTATCAAAACATATTGTATGATTCTCTTTCAATAAAAATAAAAATGATTGTGCTAATAAAACCACTTGTCTCATTCAAAATGAAATAAAACTAATATTGGTCAAGTGGCTGTTACGTGTTGGGCACTGAAATAGTATCTTCTTCATATACAATGTCATATATATATATACATATATACACACACACACACACATACACACACATATATACACCCACACATACACATACACATACCACTTTACAGATGAGAATATTGCATTGTGGAGAGATCCGGAAACTTACAGAAGTCTTCTAACTACCAGTAGTGGGAATGAAATCTAGATCACAGCCTTTGCTATGAGCTGAGATGCTCATAGGCCTGTGGCTAATCCTCTTCCCTCACGGTGTGCCCTCAGCCATTAGCAACACGTTGACTGTCACCCCTACTGAATATTCCCACCCCCCTCCTTAGCACAGTTTTCCTTCTATTTCTCCCCAGCCTTTCCTGGAGGGTGAGCTCCTTTCCTCGGTTCAGCAAGGCCTTGTCTTTGATCTTCTGTAGGTTTAAAATGACTGAATCTAGGTATTGTCTAGTGCTCTTGTTTATTTCTTTTTAATGGAGAGAGCAAGTTGTCACTGAATGCTGAAAGCAATGGATCAATGTTTAAAGAAACACCAAGATTTCTTCCCCAACACAGAGGTATTTCCAGTTATCCTCTTGCCTTCAAATGAATAGCAGATGTCAGCACCCATGGGTGGCTGCTCATAGAATCCTGGCTGTTTATTGGAAACCTTATCATGGCTCCATTGTGTTTTGTCACCAGGGGAGAATTTGCTGTCTTCCTGGGTCTTATTTTTCCAGATCTGAGACCGCTTCACACAAATGTACCCATCCCCAGGTACGGCAACAGTGTTCAGTGAGTCTTACCAATTGTCCTCATCAAGCCTGTATTGTCCTGGCTAGTCAGAGTTATGCCATTTAGCATCATTGATAATCTCACTGCTCATCTGTCAGATTTCGGAACCACGATCATTTTCTATAAACTGCTTATGATTCCTCAAGACAGCAAGTTTCCTGCAGAATCCTTCATGATTTCCACATCTGTACTGGGCAGAGGGTAGAAAGAATTCCCATACACATCCAGCCTAGCAGGAACAATTACTCCCAATGGCATTGGTGCTATTATCAATAATCCTATATCATAAGCCTATATCGCCAGTATCATCTGAAGTCCAGAACTCGCACCTGGGCTCTTTCCTGGTGCTGCATATGATATGGGTTTGAGAAAATGCATGATAATGTGATTATATCATTGTTCCATTAAAAAGAAGCATCCTCCTGGTCTAATGACAGTCTGTTCCGTCAGCTCTGCATTCTCCCTGCCCCTGCTGAAAGTCACTGATGGTTTTTCTCTATCCATGGTCTCCCCATCTTACAGGGTCACAGAGCTGGGTTCAAACGCCATGCGGTTTTACAAATTGGTTTCTTTTTCTTCTTAATAAGCGTTTATGATTCACTCGTATCTTTGGACGGCCCGATAACTCATTTCTTTTTTTTGCTAGTAATATTCCAGTATTCCATTTGACTGCACTGTAGCCTATTTAGCCACATGCCTCCTGAAGGGTATGCTGGCTGCTTCTGAGTTCCGGCAGTTATGAATAGACCTGTGATGAGCATACATGTGCTGGGTCTTGTGGGCACATAGTTCCACACCTTCCGGTAAACACAAGAGAACTTGATTGGTGGCTGTGGTGTTTTGATTATGTCCGCTTTTCCGGGCTGTTTCGTCTTTAATCTCTAGGGGAGTATGTTGAGCGTTAGCGTGCGCTGCTTCTCCACAACACTGTGCTGCCTTTTGCTTCCCATGCATTCACGCCTCTCGGGTTACACCCATTTGCTCCCCACCACCCATGCTGAGCATGTCTGTGCCCAGGTACTGGTCTTCCTCACAGTATATACAACGTTGCACTTTAATATTGACTCCCTATACCATGAGGCAGAAAAGGCACTTTCATGCGCATAGATGCCAACTAGGCACTGTATTCGGTGAGGTGTCTGTTGAAACCTGCCCTCTTTCACCTGAGCATTCATTTTTCATCATCGTTGTCCAGTGGCTATGTTATTTGCAGGAGCATCTCCTCCCCAAAGCAGGGGTGTGAACCCTTTTTCCTTCTTGCCTTGCTCTCAGCCGTTACCTCAGGGACATGGAGTCAACAAAAGCATGAGTGTTGTGAATGCGGGCAGTGCTATTGGAATAAAGGACTGTCGATGACCGTAGTGGCCAGTGGCCATTTACTTTATCTCACTACATTTCAAATTATTTACCTCGGAAGTGAGGAGAGTAATAGACTAAGTTTTCTGGCAGCTTTGAGAACGACACGGTAAAAATAAAGATGCCGTTAGCCCAGTGCGAGGAACCTATGAGGTATCTATCACTTAAGAGAGGAAAGCAAATTCATCCCCAGCTGGCTGTGGGAAAGCATTGTGTGCAGGGTAAACGTCATCTATTTCAGCATGTGGAGTCCGCTTACATTAAACCTGCTTAGAGGCCCTGCTAACTGATCGTATTCCACATTGTGAGAATCTACTGCATGTGACTTCTAATAGTTCCAGCCACCACCGAGCGCAAACACGCATTCCTCTTACCACACACCATGGGTGTCCTGCATTATAGCTACCACGCACCAGAAGTGTCATGCATTACAGCCACCATGCACCATGACTGTCGTGCATTAAAGCCACTATTCGTGTGACTGTCACACATGACAACCACTATGAGCTGTGACTGTTGTGCCTTCGTTCTCTCACAGATAAAAGAGGCTGAAGCTCAGACAATGTCAGCAACTCACACAACCCTGCCCCACCCCTCTCCCCGCCTCAGCAAGAATTAGAAACTATTTAGGTTTGACTGCAAACACAAAGTGCTTTCTATTTATGACCAATTAAGCCAAATCTGCTAAAAATTACTTCTTGTCTGCATGTTTTTAGATTTTTCCCCCCTAGAATAATTCAATTCATACAAGAGAAGACAGTTATGTTAACTAAACTCCGTTTGCTTTGCATGGCCTTTGCGGACCTATCGGCCATGTGAGTCCTGTGGATGTGAGCTTTGTGTGTCGGGTCAATGAGTTTTGAGGTTCTTGGGCCTCTGTCTAGATTGGTAAAACAAGAGTTCAAGTCGGCACCTATGATTAGTTTTGTATTGGCTTCCTAGAGTGCTAGTTTTACCATGTCGGACATGGTCGGGGATGCCTTCTGCAGTGGACCAGAGATGCAGGATGGATGCACTTGCGCCTTACCCTCATGCCTAGCATGTGTCTAGAGACCAGACTCAGTGCGATGGAGCTCCCCCACTGCTTGCCAAGGGGCTGTTAGTGTTTCCAGTCACGAAGGCAGGGCATCTGAGACCTTGTTCCTCACCTTGCCAGCAGGGGAAGAGTTTAGAGAAGACCGGGAGAGGGGATGCCTCAGGATGGGCTTGGAACTGCACCTGTCCCCAATACAGGCAGTCGCAACATGACAGATGCTGTTCTGAGCGAGTCTGTCAGCCTCAGTCGCTGGCAAGGCTGAGGAGAGCAGCAGTCGCTCAGCTTTCTATTTCAGTCACCGTCTGAAAATGTGCTCTGTGCAGCCTGGGCACAGCGTTCCCCGCAAGAGCTCCATTTCTTGTCCTAGATTTTCTTTTTTAAAACCTCCTAGAGGCAGAAATATTTCTCCTGTCTGTATTGCTCTACGTCTCTCCTCCTATCAAAGACGCTTCTAGCAATCCTACAACTGGAAGCAGTAACTGTGCCATCATTATGGAGGGGCTACTAGCCCAAGTGACCTTTGTCCTCGTGTTCTGTGCCAGCCCCCGTCTGGGATCTGCCTGCCATCCTTGTCCGGAAGATATTTGATGAGGCGTTTTTAGGATCCTGTACATCTGCAAGGCTGACTCGGCCCCAACCTCGCAGTGTCTCACTTCCTTTATCTGCTTATTGGATTGCTATTAGCTGCTATCTTGATAAAGTGTTCAGCTATAAATACAATTTATGGATTTCAGAAGTGTAAGTCATGGCTTATGTCGTTATTCATTTCCAGGCAGGACTGAGCAGCCGGTACATTTCAGTAAGAGCCCCCTTCTGTGTCCTACTCAGAGCAAGTGAATATATTTCCCGCCACCTTTCCACTTGATTTCCATGCCAAAGCGGCCCGAATAGAATCTGTTGCTGGATTTTATCCCTTTTTTATTTTTAAATCTTTAGGAATAGAGGGTATGACTTTGGAATAAGTATGATATTTCCTTCACAGAGATTTGTGTGTTCATGATGAACATGATCCAAAGAACACTTTAAAAATATTCCGGAACAAGGTCTCAATGTGCACTAGTGAAGTTCTAGACAAGAACACACGAAGTGAAGGATCCTGGGAGAGTTTACAAGAATGCAGGAAGTGAAGGATCCTGGGAGAGCTTAGAAGAAT
>JADRCC010159230.1:0-18128 GCA_019843855.1 Hylomyscus alleni
TGGTGTGTGTGGTGGTGTGTGGTAGTGTGTGTGTGTGTGTGGGGGTGTGTGTGTGTGTGTGTGTGTGTGTGTGTGTGGGGGTGTGTGTGGTGGTGTGTGTATGTGTGTGTGTGTATGTGTGTGTGTGTGTGTGTGTGTGGTGTGTGTGTGTATGTGTGGTGGTGTGTGTGGTGGTGTGTGGTAGTGTGTGTGTGTGTGGTGGTGTGTGTGTGTGTGTGTGTATGGTGGTGTGTGTGTGTGGTGGTGTGTGTGGTGGTGTGTGTGTGTGTGTGTATTGTGGTGTGTGTGTGTGGTGGTGTGTGTGGTGGTGTGTGTATGTGTGTGTGTGTATGTGTGTGTGTGTGTGTGTGTGTGGTGGTGGTGTGGGGGGGGGGGGGGGTTGTCAGTTTCCAGTGCTGCTCTGCTTTGATTCTCATTCTGCTCCCATGATGCACACAGAACCCACGTCCCCCTCCTTTTTCCTTAGTCATTTCCTTTTGTAGGCAGCAACAAAGAAAGGCTCTTTTTCTATGGCAGGGATTTTGGATGCTACCAGTATGCTGAAGGGTATGTGCAATATGGTTTCCTACGCCATACTTGTTGTGTAAGGTAGAAGTTATTTACTTCTGTTCCTAGTAACAGTCCCACCCCAGGATGGCCTGTGGTCATGAATCTCTTCTCTCTAGCAGCCTGAGCTGATGACATCACTATTTCTACCTCTTGGATACATCACTGATTGTGTTACTGTCCCAGGGGGTGGTTGTTCAAGTCCTAGTATAGAAAAATAACCAGAAAACATGTGAAAGGTCTGTCTGGACAGCTGGAAGAGAAGCAGAAGTGTCACCCAGATGCAGGATACATTATGTTCATCAAAGATTCACATAGAAAGTCAGAACCACAGTGACAGGTAAACAGAACCTTCAATGTGAACTAAAAGATGGCGCAGCAGTGTGTGGGAAAGCTGAATCCGGAGACATGGTCTAAAGGATGCCCTATACACTACGGAGAAGGACAGAACCAGTCCACAAATTCTCACCAGTGGACACATACTGGGCTTGTAGCTGCAGACTATACTAAAACTCAAGCTGATTAGCATTGCTTTCTGACCTTGTCTAAGCATTCCAAACACACACTATGTTTGGAAGACAGGAAGTGCCTGGGTGAAACTGATTAGAGCTTCTGAAGGGAAGGTAGACACAGAGATGATGATTGTTGCCCAGTTCAAGTGCTGGGTCCTGGCAGCTGAGCTAAATGTCTTCAAAGGGATATTATAAGACTGGAGAGATGGTTCAGTGGTTAAGAGCACTGGCTACTCTTCTAGAGGTCCTGAGTTCAATTCCCAGCAACCACATGGTGGCTCACAACCATCTATAATATGATCTGATGCCCTCTCTTGGCATGCAGCTATATATGCAGATGGAACATTCATACATTAAATAAATAAATCTATTTTTTAAAAAGGAGATATTATAATCTCAGTATCCTGATATGTAGATGGGTAGGCATATGTGCATTGCACATGATATTTTTTATTAATAATGAAGTACTTCTGGATACATAGTAAATTAATTAAAATTTAAAATAGAGGAAAAAATTAAAATACCTGTTAAAACCAGAGTTACCTGTTATAGGAAGGAGAGCAAAGAAGTCGATGGGCTAATCAGGGCTACTACACCTTTGTGTTGTTCAGTTGCAGCTGCACAGCCAGTGTCCCAGGAACACTACAGGAGGTGGCTCTGTCCCTCACCTGCTTACAGAACAATGTGAGTGTAGACTGGTTGTTCAATACGACACAGTACAGTCACAGAATAGCTAAATCCAGTCTGTCACTTGGTCCCATAGGCAGTAGAAATATGGCATGTGCCACACAATTATTAATACATGGTGTACATCAAGGTGTGTACACTATGTAGGGATGAAGGAACTGTTGGAATTAAGGCCAGGGAAACAGATATCGTGTTCACGGAAACGTGTTTTCTTGTCTGCTTGGGTAGATCAAATGTTCTCGCTACAATTTAATTTCAAACTACGTATAACCCTTTAAAGTGAGATTGTCTGCCACATAAAGAAAAAACTTAATAGCAGTTTCATGTTTCTTAAAAATGATTTATCTCTCAGATGGTACTTCCTGAGCCCAAAGCCAATTTTTACTTGGAAATTGAAAAATGACAGAGGATTAGTTATAAAGTGGTTTTTTTTCCCTCTCATGTCCTTGTGCCTCTAAAGGAGCCAGAGTTACGCTGACACACAGCAGCAAAGATGTCACCAAACATATTTTTTTTGACAAGTGCCATCTAATTAGACATTAAATAATACCATGTGACCATGTCCTCAAGCGGACGCACTCATCCGGTCTTCATACTTAATAGTCAGATTTCATGTGATAAGGGCTCCCTTCAGCTTATATTTTTCACTCAGTGTGTCTGTCTTTCCTTTTAAAGGTTATGTGTGTGTTTTTCTTTCCTTCTTTCTTTCTTTCTTTCTTTCTTTCTTTCTTTCTTTCTTTCTTTCTTTCTTTCTGCTCTTCAGCTTAATGTAAAACAAAGAAAAAATAAATCAGAAAGCTCAGGAGTGATTTAAGCTGGGAAATGTATTCAGGGAATATAAATTCACACACTGGACTTTTCTCCTGGACTATGATGTACTCTCTTCATCTTTACAGCCTGTCACTGCATGCCTTAGGGGAGTCCAGAGTGATCTAAACAGGATGCAGGTCTGGAGTGGAAGGAGAGCTCCAGGGCCTCTGAGGGACTCGGTTTCACCTTAGATGTCAGTGCCATCGTGGAAGTTGAAACCTGAGAAGAATTCCAAACTGCTTCCTCTTTGCAGAAGGGCTCTTCTAATCCCTCACTTCTCTGTAGCTAGGAGACAACTGCACCCAGCCATTTATAAGTTTATCCGATAATTAGCCATGCTACTAGGAAACACAAAAACAAAACTCTCATGCCCGGGCCAACAGTGGAGTCATCCCTAGTTTGAACATACATTTTCCTCTGTGGTTTTCTCCTATAGATCTTGAAGTGTGTTATCCAGTTTCTAACCAAATAGAAAATCAATTTTTTTCTCATCCCAAGATCTTCTTTTCTTGCTTATAGTAGACTTTGCAATTCTGAGACAATTCCATCCGTACAACATGAGAGGCAAGGACGGTGGCAGGAGGAGAGAGAGAGAGAGAGAGAGAGAGAGAGAGAGAGAGAGAGAGAGAGAGAGAGAGAGAGAGAGAGAGAGAGAGAGAGAGAGAGAGAGGAAGTAACCTACAGTTAGAGTAAGTCTGAATCCAGTCACTTCCCCAAAGAATCAGCTGACAAACAAGTCCCAAATGCAGAGTCTATGATGTCTATGGCCCGCGGTTCCTATTCAAACCACCACACTGCCTAAGCGATTTCCTCTTGGGAATGGATCTTGCACATCCTATAAGATTCTGACTCCTGACCTCTTTGTTTCAATCTCTGTTAAAACTTCTCTCATACACCTAATAGAAACACCTCTCACTGTGAAGATCTTCTCGACATCTTTAATGACAGTCAAATTGGCTCTATGTATGTATGCCTACTTCCTCCCTAGCCTATCAACTGCCTGAGGGATCACCACACCCCCTGTTCTAGCATCTCACACCCCCAGCTTGACCTGAGCAACAGCAGCCCTGTTGTCTGCTCAGAGTTCTTAAGCATTTGAGTTTATCGTTCTCGATATACCTTGTAGGATTCTATATAACCCTGCTGCCTCCCATAGCCACCTCCTTCTGGTCCCACCTACTGATTATTTTTGTCTTGGGGCTACCATGAAGCCCCGCTTCCCACCGTCATCTCATCCCATGATCTTGGTCCAGTAGTTAAGTTTCTGTTGAACCTCTGTGACGCCTTCTTTCAAGGGTCAGCTTTTCCTCATGATCTTTGAAAATCATGAGAAAGGTAAGTAGTACCAGGAACACTTTGTCAGGAAATGAAACAAGAGCGATTTACTTCAATGAACACATTTGTTCTCTCGTACGTCCTTTTGCTTAGTTATCCGCCTGACAGTAGATTAAGCCCTCCTGTGTATCCAGCCCTCTCTTGACTCGTGGGATGCACCAGGCTGCCCAGAGCCTTGCTTCTGGGGAGTCGACGGTCAGTGGTGAATTCAGTGGATAAAGTGTGGACAGTGAGCAAGGGGACAGAGCAAGAACTGGGAGCAGTGGGATTCAGGGACCGAATGGGAAGGATGTTGGGGCTCAGGTGACATTTGAACAGTTAAAGAGGGAGCCCTGAGAGAATTGAGGAAAAGAGCCAAGATTCTGTGGCGGAGAGGGCCTGGGAATCCTGAGGAATGTCAGAAGGCTGTGTGGCCGAGGAGCCACCAGGAAACAGTCAGAAGTGTGTACAATGATTGTGGAAAGCTTGTCACCTGAGCCACGTATGTAAGACCGAGGTTTTCCTTAGTAAGAGTAGAGATATGTTGTTGTTGTTGTTGTTGTTGTTGTTGTTTTTCTGTAAAAGAAAATGTTTTGAGATGGTTGCCATGGATGGAGATGGGAACTGAAGATGGCCACATAGGACACTCCCACTCTCAGGGGATGTGCCGGTGCATGGGAGTAACCCTGGGAGACAGACCATGAAGAGAAAAAGGAAATTTAGCAGAGTGAGAATGGGCTGGAGGTTCAGTTAAAACAATGATTAAGTACCACCACATATAAGGAATTCTCTCTCACTGGGCAGATCTGTCCAAGGACAGCATTCTGCACACTAGCAAGAAAGGTCAGTCACAGAATGGCTTCCTATGGTGCCAAGGAGAAAGCAGGCTGGAGTCTGTGGCTTCCTCCTCCTCCTCTATCCACATGCCAGAGGCTCTGTCTAGGGAATAAGAACAGAGCACTGTAAAGCAAGTAAATCCATGGCTTTGACTCTCCAGGGACCATTGAAAAGTAGACTGGCAAGGCAAGAGCACCCCTGTAAATCAGAGGTTCAGATCGCTTACATCTAATCCCAGTGGTGTGGGGGTAAGGAGATTCTAGATCTCCTTCTGGGATGAAGGGAAGGGAAACACAAATGCTAGCTAGCCTGCCTCATCCCACTGGTTCAGAAAGATCACCTGTCGGACTAGGAGACAGCTCAGCATCTATCTAGTGAAGTGTTTGCTCTGCAAACAAAAGGACCCAAGCTTGGCTGGATCTCCTGAACCCACATAGAAAGTACGGCTCTGTAGCATATGCCTGCAGTCCCAGCCAGGCAGAGACAGAAGAATCGCCGAATTCTCTGCTGCTCTGTCTAAAGAAGTGGTTCTCAACCCGTGGGTTGCCACCCCTTTGGTAAACCTCTGTCTCCAAAAAATATTTATATTATGATTCATGACAGTAGCAAAATTACAGGTAAAAAGTAGCAGTGAAAATAATCTTTTGGTTGCGGGTCACCACACTGTGTTAAAGGGTTACATCATTAAGGTTGAGACTGACTTCTCTAGAGCATCAGTGAGCTTCAGGTCATGTGAAGAGACCTTGTTCCAAAAGGAAAATGATAGCAGAAGACACCTGGTGTTGACCCCTCGCTCCAACATAGTTTGCTTCTGAGTTAGCATATTATGCAGAAGGTATTTTTCAGAAATCTAGAAAGATGCACAATGTGTGTATTTTCAGCTGTTGCCTGGAAACTATCTTGACGGATAGAGGCATTTGAGAAGGATCGGGGCCAGAGAGGAGCTTCCAATCTAGTCTGGCCCTTCCTGCAGCAAGCAGCGTTGGCTCCAGTCTCAGCAGGATTGTGAACAAGCTGCTCCATGCCTCTGAATCCGGCTCCCACGTCTGTGGGACTGCTCACCTTTACCCGCTCACACTGTGTTTCAGGAAACCACTCCCACTGCTTGATTCTGCACCTTCTGGTAGAATCCGAAGTACAGGGGAGAGGGCAACACCAGCAAAAGTTGCTGGGACCTCGGGGGAGACAGAGGTGTGGAAACAGGCGTTAGATTAGAAAACTAGGGACAAGCGCAGCTATGGAATCTCATCACAGGCTGCTTTCGGACTGAGGACAGATTGAGAGGCAAAGAACCGAAGGCTTCAAGTATGAAAAATCCAACTGTGAGAAGAAGGTGAAGGGACTCTTAAAGTTGAAGTCAGAAAGGCCTTGAGCATTGGAAAGGAGTAATTTTCAAGACACGAGTTGGCAATACAGGAGAGGGAGGAGGCAATGACTAGTGTGCGGTTCGGATCCCAGCTGGAGTTTTCTGCAAGATGAAAAATGATTTCAGCCTGGCCTTTGGCCTGTTGCTGAGATCCAGGGATCTAGGCCAGAGGACTGTCTCTGGTTACCCTGTCACATTCAGCATCATTAAGAAGGACACTGAGCACTGGAGCCATTAAATAAATCTAAGAGAAATGACAGCTCGTCTGCATCTGAAGTCACACGGCTGAGAAAAGCCTCCCTGTGCTCCAATACAAGTGTAACATTTTCTTAATGTCCTCTGAGATCTGTGACTAATATTATGATAAAGTACCATAAGCGTTTCTGGAAGTCATTTCCACATTCACATTATCCAATTGATTTTCATTAGCCCAGGGACTTCTTTCCTCTAAAGATCGATTGCATTTGCTCCACCTTTAATTGTTTAAAAAACAAGCAGGTTCTCAAAGCAAGACATTTACAGAGACATTAAATTAGTCTGAGCCATACTCAGAATTCTGTGCTTTTAAGAGAATCCACAAAGACCCGAGCCAAAGGCATATGCCACGCGTCAGAATGATGGAGCACGGAGCATTCCCAGCATTGAACAACGAACAACTCTGTCACAAAGTGAACGCTGGCCAAATGCATAAGCGGAATATGGAATCTTCCATAAATGGGTACCATGAAGAAGAGAGAAAGCACCCAGGCACTCCAGCAAACCCAGACAGCGCTTCCTAGGCCCTGGGACTAAGCCCCTAGTCATGGGGGACTGGGGGGGGGGTACCAAACGTTCCCATGGCAACAATGTGTTAGACATCCATGTCAAGTCCTGCTGAATGGCAGGGGCTGTGTGCTGTATGGAGTTCTCTTTATGTTTCTAGTAAGGACATCAGCGACTTAGTTATACCAACAGTGCTGGTATGAATGGACTTAAATAGTTCAGACCACACTCTCCCATGACTGGGATTGCTATGTGTGACATTAGACATCGCATTCTATTTTCAAGAGAAAGGTTTCTACTGGAATTCAGTGACGCATGTAAAAGGTCTTTCCAGAACATTGTGTTCTTCGGTATCTGCAAATAACATCAGAGTCGGGTCACGTTGTTTTATGGATTTGACATGATATACAACAGACATTTTTTTCCCCTGTGTTAAGAGTTGCTCTGGAGATCTAGGGTTGTATCTCAGGGAAGCATGGCTGTTTGCACGTGCGAGGTCATGGTTTTAATCCTTAAGGTATGTGTGGGGGGGGTGGGTACCCTGGAACCCACCTACACACAAATGAAGATTGTGTATTCTCAATGCAGATAATTCGGGATTTGCTTAATCGGGAAAGATACTGGCCCTCAGTGCCCCCTAAGTGATGAGAAACATCCTCCTTAGTTCTGGGGATTTGAATAATTAGGACCCATGTGGCAGGACTAGTTGGAGATTTTTAGTTGGTACAGAGCGACTTCCCAGAGGAAGTGTGTCAGTGAGGGCAGCCTTTGAGAGCAACAAGCCTCTTGTACTTCCAGTTTGTTCCCTCTGCTTCCTGCTTAGGACCCAGGCTTTGGGCTTTGAGCTTGCTGATCCAGCTGCCTTGCCGACTGTCAGGTTCCTGGGTCATGATGTTTCATCACGGTAACAGACAAGTAACAGACATACTGCCCCTCAGTGTATACTGCCCCTCATTGTATACTGCCCCTCAGTGTATACTGCCCCTCAGTGTATACTGCCCCTCAGTGTATACTGCCCCTCAGTGTATACTGTCCCTCAGTGTATACTGCCCCCCAGTGTATACTCTCCCTCAGTGTATACTGCCCCTCAGTGTATACTGCCCCTCAGTGTATACTGCCCCTCAGTGTATACTGCCCCTCAGTGTATACTGCCCCTCAGTGTATACTGCCCCTCAGTGTATACTGCCCCCCAGTGTATACTGCCCCTCAGTGTATACTGTCCCTCAGTGTATAGTGTCTCTGAGTGTTTACTATCCTACAGTGAACAGTCTCCCTCCGTGTATTCTGACTGTCAGAGCTTATGGTTTACAATGCATGCCTCTTTTAAATACCATCAGACATTCTCTTGGTTGGTTAGATGAGAAATACCTATTTAACCCTCCCCCCCTTTTATTAGAAATAGATTTTTTCTTACATAGTATACTTTGATTATGGTTTTTCCTCCCTCTGCTCCGTCCAGTTTCTCCCCATCTCCTGTCTCCTCTAATCCTCCCTGTCTCTCATTAGAAATCAAACAAGCTTCTAAGGGATAAAGTCTAATAAAGTAAAAAGTAATATGATAAAACAAAAACTAGCACATTGGAATCAGACAAAACAAATAAAAAGGAGGAAAAGAGCCCAAGAGAAGGCACTAGAAACAGACCTGCTTGTTCACCACTCAGGAATCCTTAGAAACACCAAACTCATCCATGATGCATACACAGAGGACCTGTAGTGTAAAAAGAGAGCAGAAAATCTATTAAAAAAGAATTAAAATAAGATAAAATTTACAGAACAAACAAAAACAAAAAACAAAAGGAAGATCCCTAACATGACATTGTGAGCTAAGGAGCTCCAGACATGCTGTTGAGTTCATGTTCTGTGGGCGTCTGTGGCTGGGCACCTGCTGCGGCTGGGCATCTGTGGCTGGCGTCTGCTGCAGCTGGTATCTGTGGCTGGCGTCTGCTGCAGCTGGTATCTGTGGCTGGCGTCTGTGGCTGGTGTCTATGGCTGGCGTCTGTGGCTGGTGTCTATGGCTGGCGCCTGCTGCGGCTGATGTCTGTGGCCGGTGTCTGAGGCTGGGCGTCTGCGGCGGGCGTCTGTGGCTGGGTATGCAGCCTGTCCTTTGGAGCAGTGTTTCCCCAGTGAGACTCTCTGGGAGGAAACTACATTTACGTTTGTAAGTGGTCATCAATTGGAGGTTGTGTCTAGGTTAGGGATGAGGGCTGCATCGTCTTTTCTTTTCAGCTCCAGAACCATCTGGTGCAGACGCTTGCAGGCCCTGTGCACCTGCCTCAGTCTCCGTGAGCTCATGTGTGCACCAGTATTGCTGATCTAGCGGCGTTTGCTTTCTTACTGTCCTCTGTCCGCCCTGTCTCACGCTCTGCAGTAATGTCTGGCTGTGGATCTCTGTATCTGTTCCCATCTGCTTCAGGAAGAAGCATCTCTGAGGATGGCTGAACAAGGGCCTGGTCTACGAGTACAGCGCACTACCATTAAGAGTCATTTTATTGCTACATTGTTTTGTTTTTGTTTTTGTTTTTTAAACGGTTTTATTCTTTGTTTGTTTTGCTGGTTTGGTTTGGGTTTGGTTTTACAGCAGGTCTCTGGTCAGGTATGGGTTCTCTCTTATGGCGTGAGCCTTAAGTGAAATCAGACAGTGGCTGGTTCCTCCCACAAGCTTTCTGCCACCATGGCTCTAGCAAATCTTGCAGGCAGGACACCACTGTAGACAAGGATCTGTGGCTGAGTTGGTGTTTGTGTTTTTCCTTTGGTAGCATGCAGAGTTCCTTCCTAGGCCACGTGAGGTTCTTTGTAGGCAATAGCTTGACTTCTAAGTGTTTCTTCTTGCTGTCAGTTATAGAGAGGATTTCTCAAAGAACCAACTCTTTGTTTCCTTGATTCTGTCTACTGTTTAGCCTGTTTGTTTCCATTTCATAGATATTGGCCCTGAGTTTGAGTATTCCTTGTCTACTCATTTTGGGTGTGATTTCTTCTTCTTGTTCTAGAGATTTCAGGTGTGCTGTTAAGTTACTAGTATGAGATTTGTCCATTTTTTATGGAGACTTTTAGAACCACCTTCATTGTGTCCCATACATTTAAATAGGCTGTATAGTCATTTTCATTCATTTTTTAAAATTAATGTAGTTTTTACATTCCATATTCCATTCCCCATCCACCCTCCGACTACTCCACATCCCACATCTCCTCCCCATGCCCCCTGTCTCCACATGGATGCCCCAACCCCCACCCTACCTGATCTCTAAACTCCCTGGGGTCTCCAGTCTCTTGAGGGATAGGTGCATCATCTCTGAATGAACACGACCCGGCAGTCCTCTACTGTATATGTGGTGGGGGCCTCATGTCAGCTGGTGTGAGCTGTCTGTTTGGTGGTCCAGTGTCCATTCAAGATTACTTTGTTGTCAGAGATGTGACTGTGGGATGGCAACCCCATCCCTCACTTGATGCCCTGTCTTCCTGCTGGAGGTGAGCTCTATAAGTTCCCTCTCCCTACTGTCCAGCATTTCGTTTCATTCCTGAGAGTCTCTTACTTCCCAGTTCTCTAGTGCATTCTGTAGGGTCCCCTACACCTCCTATTTCCTGAGGTTGCCTGTTTCCATTCTTTCTGCTGGCCCTCAGAGCTTCAGTCTTTTCCCCTCACCCAATACCAGATCAAGTTCCCCTCTCTCTCCCACTACCCCCCTCCACTTTCCCTTCTAGGTCCCTCCCTTGACACTTGTGATTGCTTTCTTCTCTCTCCCAAGTGGGGCTGAGGCGTCCCCACTTGGGCACTTCAGCTTGTTGACATTTTTGAGTTCCGTGGACTGAATCTTGGGTATTCTGTACTTTTTTTTTTTTTTTTTTTGCTAATATCCACTTATTAGTGAGTATATACCATGCATATCCTTTTGGATCTGAGTTACCTCACTCAGGATATTTTCTAGTTCCATCCATTTGCCTGCAAAACTCAGAATGTCTTTGTTCTTAACAGCTGAGTAGTATTCCATTGTGTAAATGAACCACATTTCGTGTATCCATTCTTCTGTGGCAGGACATCTGGGTTGTTTCCAGCTTCTGGCTATCACAAATAAGGCTGCTATGAACATCGTGGAACACATGTCCCTGTGGCATGGGAGAGCATCTTTTGGGTATATTCCCAAGAATGTTATAAGCTGGTTAGATCTCTTCCAGTTAGATCTATTTCCAGTTTTCTGAGGACCCTCCAGATTGATTTTCAGAGTGGTTGAATCTAATAGAAGAGAAAGTGGGAGAGAGCCTTGAACTCATTGGCAAGGGGGAAAATTCCTAAACAGAACTCAAATAGCTCATGCTCTAAGATCAAGAATTGGGAAATGGGACCTCATGAAACTGGAAAACTTCTATAAAGCAAAGGACATAGTCAATAAGACAAATCAGCAACCTACAGATTGGGAAAAAAAATTTTCACTAATCCCATATCTGATAGAGGGCTAATATCCAAAATATATAAAGAACTCAAGAAGCTAATCACCAAAACAAAAAACAAAAAACAAACAAAAAAAAAACAACCAAACAAACAAACAAAAACAAATAACCCAATCAAAAAAAAATGGGGTATAGAACTAAACCAAGATTTTACAACTGAGAAATCTCGAATGGCTGAGGAACTCCTAAAGAAATGTTCAAAGTCCTTAGTGATCAGAGAAATACAAATCAAAAAGCCTCTGAGATTCCACCTTACACCAATCAGAATGGCTAAGATCAAAACCTCAGGTGACAGCACATGTTGGAGAGGATGTGGAGAAAGAGGAACACTCCTCCATTGTTGGTGGTATTTTCATTCATTTCTATTATTTCTTCCTTAATTTCTATCTTGACCTATTTTTCACTCAGTAGAGAATTGTTCCATTTCTGCGTTTGTAAGCTTTCTGCTGTTTCTCTCCTGTTGATAATATCCAGCTTTAATGTATGGTGGTCAGATAGAATGCAGGGAGTTATTTCAGTTTTCTTGTATCCATGAGTTTTGCTTTGTATTGACCAAGTATGTGGTCAATCTTGGAGATGGTTCCATGAGGTTCTTAGAAAAAGGTATATTCTTATGTGTTTGGGGAAATGTCCTACAAATATCTGTCAGGTCCATTTGGTTTATACTGTCAGTGCCAACATTTCTCTGTTTCGTTTTTGTCTGGATGATCTGCCTATTGGTGAGAGTGGGATATTGAAGTCTCTCACTCTCAGTGTGTGAGGATCAATATGAAGAAAATAAGGCATTCCATGATAAAGTCAAATTTAAGCAATATCTATCTATCTATAAATCCAGCACAACAGAATGTGTTAGGAGAAAAACTCCAACCTAAAGAGAGTTCAACCCAAACTAATGCACCAAACTCAAGGGCATCCAAGTTCATAAAAAAGACACTACTACAGTGTAAATCACATATTGACTCTCTTTTCATCAGATATTAAAATGGCTATACCAGCTTGCTTCTTGGGTCTATTTCCTTGGAATATCTTTTTCGATCTTTTTACCCTGAGAAGATGTCTATCCTTGATGTTAAGGTGTGTTTCTTGGATATAGCAAAGGGTGGATCGTCTTGTTAGTGTGTGCCTTTTTTACTGGGGAATTGAAACATTTGATATTGAGAGGTATCAGTGAGCAGTGCTTGTTGATTCCTGTTATCTTGTGTTTGCTGGCTAATTTTATGTCAATTGGACAGAGGCTAGAATCATCTGAGAGGAGGGAACCACAATTAAGAAAATGCTTCCATAAGATCAGGTGGTAGGCAAGTCTGTAGAGCATCTTCTTATTTAGTGATTGATGTGAGAGGGCCCAGCCCATTGTAGGTGGTGCCATAGTCCTTGGGCTGGTGATCCTGAATTCTATAAGAAAGCGGGCAGACGGAGCCAGGGAGAGTTAGTAAGCAGCAGCCCTTCATGCCTCTACATCAGCTCCTGCCTTCAGGATCTGGTCCTGTTTGAGTTCCAAGTGTGAAAACATTGACAGCAGTGCAGACAATGGAGTCCTGGCTTGTGAATTTCATATAAAGATTCTACCAGATCATTTGTATGAGGAATCTGTGGTGTCTGCTCAGGCTGGAGTTGAAAACTCAGTATGATTAACAAGAGACTAAAGCCACTAAGCAATCAGTACCTTTGTTTTGCTGGGACAATAAATGCTGGTCAACTGGGGCTGAAGAACCTTCCAGGACTGAGAGATGTGAGGTGAAGTCTTTTGAGAAATGTCTCCTCAGCGTCAGCACATGGAAGCTGGGTTCAGACATGGCCAAGCTTTTACTGTATGCTGACTCCCAAACCTGGTCATATGTAAGAGCATCCCTGGTGGTCCTGGTTTTGAAGGTATGAAGGGGTCGTGGAGAGCAGCTGAGGATTGGTTCTGTGAGAGGCCACTGGTGAAGGTGCAGCCGAAGTAGCAGTGGAAGCCCCAGAACTGAAGGGGTCATGCAGAGAAGTTAAGGGCTGGTACCATGAAGAGAGCCCAAGAGATGCTCTTGGTACGACCCAGTTGCCATAGAACGCCCTAGAATTTGGGAGATGCCTGTACCATGGGATGACCAACAAGAACACCAGCAGCAGTGAAGTGGAGCCAACCAGAGCCTAGTTGGAGAACTGTATGTGCTACGGAGTGAGGAGCCACAGATGTGGCCTAAATCCCATGGAGGAGTCCAGGAAATTGTGAGTAAATCCCTGATATAGAACACTGAGTTATTTATACTGTTGAGAGTATGCTTTCCCACTGTTTAGATTATGACTGTGCCCTGGTTCTCTCTTCTTAAAGTAAGAAAGTATTTAACTTATTTGTTATTTTATATGAGCCCACAGTTGAGAGACTTTTGAATTTTTTAAAGAGATCTGGAATTTAAAAGTGAATTTGGATTTTCATAGAGATGGGACTTTTGAAGGGTTTGAATTGGTAAAGACTATGGGACTTTTACTTTGTGATCTGTTTTATGTTTATTATTTGATCTGAGATCGTGGGGATGAACCAAAAAAAAAAAAAAAAAAAAAAAGAAAGAAAGGAAGGTTATGTCTTAAAAAGGTGTTGTGTGTCAAATTGGCAAGGGGTCAATTGTACTGGCTAATTTTCTGTCAACTTGATACAGGCTAGAATCATCTAAGAGGAGGGAACCCCAATTAAAATGTCTCCATAAAACTGAGCTGTAACCAAGCCTGTAGAGCATTCTCTTAATTGGTGATAGATGGAGGAAGGCCAGGCCCTTCCTGGGCTGAGGTCTCCTCTGGGATAACATTCCCGAGTTCTATAAGAAAGCAGGCTAAGCAAACCATGAGAAGGAGCCAGCAAACCGTTCTCCTCCATGGCCTCTGCATCAGCTCCTGCCTCCAAGTTCCTGCCTGTTTGACTTCCTGTCCTGACTTCCTTCAATGAAGGACTGTGGTCTCTGCAGCAGCACATGTGCCCCAGCCCTTCTGACTTTAGACTCTCCACTGAGAAGTCAAGTGTAATTCTAATAGGCCTGCCTTTATATATAAGTTGTTTTTCTTTCTTTCTTTTTCCTTTCAGCTTTTAATATTCTTTTATTTTGTTCTATAGGCTTAGTGTTTTGATTATTATGTGGCGAGGGGATTTTTCTGGTTCTGTCTATTTGGTGTTCTGTGGGCTTTTTGTACCTTGCTAGGTTTCTCCTCTTTTACAATAGGAAATTTTTCTTTTATGATTTTGTCAAAAAATATTTTCTGTGCCTTTGGCCTGCATTTCTTCTCCTTCCTCTATTCCTGTTATCCTTGGATTTAATATTTTCAGAGTGTCCTAGATTTCCTGGATGTTTTGTGTCAGGAAACATTTTACATTGAACATTTTTTTGACTGAGGTACCCATTTCTTCTATTGTGTCTTCAATACCTAAGATTCTTCTGTCTCTTGTATTCTGTTAGTGAAGCTTGCCTCTGAAGTTCTTGCTTGAGTTCCTAAATGTTTCATTTCCAGATTCCCCTCACGTTGGGTTTTCTTTACTGATTCTGTCTCCACTTTGAGGTCTCGAACCGTTTTGGTCACTTCCTTCTACTATTTATGTTTTCATTGATTTCGTTAAGGATTTATTCATCCTTAAAGACCTCTATAGACTCCTAAGGGTGTTTGTCTTGTGACTCAGCCATGTTTCATCCCCCGGGGTCTGCTGAAGGTGGGGTGCTGGGCTCTAGTGGAGACATCGTTCTGGCTGTTCTTGATTGTGTTTTCATACTGACATCTAGGGTGTGGGAAGATTGTACTTCTAGGTGCCGACATGTATATTGTCTTTGTTGGGTAGGTTTTTCCCTTTTCTGGATCTCATTTTTTTTTTTTTTTTTTTTGGTTGTGTGTAACCACAGTCTTGACCAGTTCCTGAATAATGACTCTGAGACTTGATGATTTGTGAATAAATGCCTAGGCCATAGACTTGGGCTTGTTCCCCCCGAATAGCTCTTAACTTGCATAACCTGTTTAGTCTAGTTTACGTGTGCCACATGGCTGGTTACCTCTCCTCAGTTTCACACATCTGTCTCCTCAGAGTCCAAGTGGTGACTCTTCCCCAACCTGACTACCTCCCAGAGTTCCTCTCTCCCTGCTGGATGTCCCACCTTCTATTTCCTGCCTTTCGCTAATAGGCCATCAGCCTTTGATTGACAGGTGATGCTTTCACACAGTACACAAGAGATTATTCCCTACAGCTGTGTGTTGCCTGGTAGGAAATTCTTCTGGGATCCTGATAGGTATGCCCACTGGAGGTTCTGAATACAATGTGTTTCCAGACTTTGGGAGCTGACACCACACCTAGGAATGGGGATGGGCTTGGGGGAGATGCTGAGGGGATCCCCAGGATAAAAGAAAGCAGGGTGTTCCACCAGGTTCTGCTTAGTCCTCTGGGAATGGGGTTGCAGAGGTTGGAGAGGTTGGGGGGTGGGGCACAACAAGAAGTCTGCTGCCAAGCTGGGAGTGGGATTCAGGGATAGGACGTGGAGAAGAGGAAGAGTGAAGATCTGAAGCTAGCCTACCTGCTCTGCTCACCTCCATATTTCTCTGGCGGGCTTTGCTACCAGCTGCATTCTCAGAGATTGCTTGCTAGGGTTGGGAGCTGGGATAACAGGGTAAGTGCGGAGGAAGATTAAAGAGCATCTGTGTGATCCACTGGAGATAGAAACAGAGGAGGGGAGGCCTGGTCTGTTACAGAGATGGGCAAGAGACTGGGGGATTGGATTTGGAGGAAAGGAGGGAGCGATGAAGATCCACAGTTAGCCTACCCGCTTCCCTGGCTCAGTGGCCTTCAGGTTCTCAGGGAATGCCTGCTGGAGTTGGCACTGGGATAAACCAATAAATCCAGGGACCCACTGGAGAGGGGGTGTACTGGCTGGTTTTGTGTGCCAACTTGACACAGGCTGGAGTTATCACAGAGAAAGGAGTTTCAGTTGGGGAAGTGCCTCCATGAGATCCAGCTGTGGGGCATTTTCTCAGTTAGTGATCAAGGGGGTAGGGCCCCTTGTGGGTGGTGCCATCCCTGGACTGGAAGTCTTGGCTGAGCAAGCCAGGGGAAGCAAGCCAGTAAGAAACATCCCTCCATGGCCTCTGCATCAGCTCCTGCTTCCTGACCTGCTTGAGTTCTAGTCCTGACTTCCTTTGGTGATCAACAGCCATGTGGAAGTAAGCTGAATAAACCCTTTCCTCCCCAACTTGCTTCTTGGTCATGATGTTTGTGCAGGAATAGAAACCCTGACTAAGACAGGGGGTAAGATCGGGAGAGAGCCTACAGCAAATGTTCCGCTACAGAGCTGGGAATAAGACCTGGGGAATGGATTTGGAGGACAGAAAGGAGAGGTGGAGATCTGCAATTAGCCCTCCTGCTTCCCCGGCCAGGGTCCATTTCACTTCTGTCATCTGCAAGCAACTTCCTTGGTTTGCATTCTGGTGAGGGTCCATGGCAGTTTTGTCCAAATACAATCTGTCCATAGAGAAACGGAAGTGGCTGGCTTTGTGTGAGCCATGAAGTCAGAGCCAGTGAAGTCTCTTAGTGCCCTTTTATACATCTCTGAGTTTTGGAACTCGTCAGACTTCCAATCTACGTGTTGCACATGGGGCAAAAGGCTGACCACTAATACAGCCTAGGAAGGCATCCACTCACACAAGTCAGCCTTCTGGCACCTGCTCGCTCGGACCCGGAGAAGTCTCCAGGAGTCGGCTTATATTTTAGACATTAACATAACATTCCAGAAGCTCTGCCTGAGTCAGGCTGAGTGTTCAGCCCCTAAAGCGCGCTCAGAGAGGAGAAGAATGGAATTGCCAGAGGCGATTATGAGCCTGCAACCTTTGTGGAAAACTGTAGGAAACACCTAGGAGCTAGCCACCATGGGGCGTGAGGGCGCTGGAGAGGAAGCTCTGTGTCACTCCATCCATCTTAGTTGAGATCTGTTTCCACAAGCTCTCTTGCCTAGTGTGCATGCATAGCCTACAGCAAGAAAGGAACGTGCTCGGGCACACAGTGGCAGATGTTGGCAGCAGGCTGGTTTTGGCCTGTAGAACCGATGCTGGATTATATGGACGGAGAGCCGCTATGTATTGTGGGTAGGAAGATGAATGGGAATTGTGTCTGTGTGGAGAGAGAGAACCCTGAGGGGACTGCTTCGGCTAAAGGTGTAAGATGAGATGGTCCTCTCCCCTCCTCTGCCTCTTCTCTCAGTCCTCCTGTCCACCCCTCTCCTTCCTCCCCTTCCCGCTCACACACATGGGTTTGCTGGTGAGTTTCTCATGATCCCAACACAAAGGGGGAAAAGATGCAAACACTAAAGACCCACAGACAACAGATTTCTGTGTGCGTTAGAAGTCCAGGCATGTGCTTGCATTCTCCACATGTCTTAGGCTCCTATTGCTCTGATGAAACACCATGGCCAAAGCAGCGTGGAGGGCGAAGGGTTCATTGGGCTTACAATTCCACATCACTGTTCTTCATCAAAGGAAGTCAGGGCCGGAACCCAAACAGGGCAGGAACATAGACGGGGGAGCTGATGCAGAGGCCATGGAGGGGTGAAAAATGAATTATTTTTAATATAAGTGTAAACAGTGAGTTAACGTGGAGGCTGTTTGTCTTTGTTCTAGCTAGCTCCCAATAACCACACAGAGAGACCAAGATTTATTTTGAAACTTCACCTAGACACCTGGGCAGTATTGATCTATTAATCCTCTAAACTAATCTGGCTTCCCCCCAGACACCATCTCAAATACTTGCAATTAGGACTTCCATTGTCCAGCTGAACTCTAAAATGTCTTTCTTCCTCAGTCCTCGTGGCCGATCTGCCTCCAGATCCCTTCCTTGTGGCTCTAACTCCAAGTTC
>JADRCC010159239.1:0-12668 GCA_019843855.1 Hylomyscus alleni
GTGTGTGTGTGTGTGTGTGTGTGTGTGTGTGTGTGTGTGTAGGAGCCTGAGGATGCTAAAAGAGGGTGTTCAGTGCCCTGTGGGTGGAATTGTCAGTATTTATAAGCCACATGGTATGGGTTTTGAGACCTGAACTCGGTCTTCTGGAAGAACATCAAGTGCTCTTAAATACTGAGCCGTTTTCCCAGTCCCTCATCACAGAGCTTTAGATCAGAAAAACATAACCAATAATGCAGAGAAGAAGAGAAAAGGAAACTACCCAAAATATCTAAAAGTTGAGTAAACTTTCATAGAATACGGGTCTTCATGTTGGAGACAGAACATGCATATGTGTGGCCATGGTTACAATGCAGTGCTAGGATAAGATCTTTATTGCAGTTACTAAGATAAATGGATCCTTGTATTCCATGAAATTAATATTTAAAATAAAAATACTCTGAGTAGTAGGATTGATGATGTTATTATTTCATTTATTTTCATATAAAGCTATTAATTGGATAAATACATGCTGCGTCAGGTTTAAAGGCAAATTAAGAAGAAAGAGCCCTGCCATAGCTTTGAACCATTTTATTTTTGTGGGAAGGAATGAATGTTGAGAGTAAAGCATGCCACATAATACTGGACAAAGGAAAGCATTTTCCCATCTCGCATATGCTTGCTGCAGTGGGGCCACTGAATAGAAATATAAACGGAGGAAAGGCCCAAAATAAAGTAAAATAGACTAGAGAAATGATGAATCAGATGTTACTGCCCAAATGACATTTGCTCCCCACTTACCTCCCAGCTATGCAGCTCACTGCCCTTGCACACATGCTCAGGGAACCCCATGAGAGTACACAGAGACAGGAGTGCCGGGCACAGCCCTGCTCACCAGGCCCCCTGGTGAATTCAGAAAGTGTTAGAGTATATTTCTGTTTCCCTCGTTTTCATCGTTAGCTTGTTTTCCTGCACTAGATTCTTAGAAAACCAACAGCTACTCCCGGGAGGTAAATTAACTCCTTGTGGAATTCTTTCAGTAACATGAATCCAGATGTTACCTCACGCTCACAGGGCCTGCTCCCAGAGGCTAGGTGGGAAGGGGTTCTGGGGCTGACTGCTTCCAGGTAGCCATTCCCTTCCCCTGGGGATGCAGGCCACCAGGGATGCAATCAATCCACAGGCCACAGCACAGGAGAGGTCAGGCCGAGATGTCGGGTGTTTGCCAGGTTCCCCCTACTCCATGCTGGCACTGGTGCTGCTCTGACACAAGCTGCCTGGCATTTGCACCCTGTCAAAACATGGTTTTGTTTTCTGAGTTTTTGCTTCGGGGTACGAGTCCTGCTAGTTAAAACTCCAGTCACTTTTTACCATTTGAAACAGAAAAAATGCACGAAGTCAGTTTCCAAGACAAGGAAAAGGAGCACCTGACGAGGCTGCAGGATGCCGAGGAGGTGAAGGTGAGCACATGTGTGTTTGATGTGTGCACAGCTGTCCCCAGTCCTGAGCACATCAGTAAGATAGAGAGGGCAGGAACCATGGCTGGGCCTGATATAGTCACAAGATGCTGATGGGACTGTACAGGGAACCAGAAGTGTCTCTGCATATACCTTGCACTGATGCCTTTGTGTTGCCTGTTCCTGAAGGTGTTAAGTGACTTGTGTGGAGTCACCAGGTAGTAAGAAAGCAGTGTACCTGGTTGGGAAAATCACGGATCTCGGATGCGAGGAGGTAGAAGGGCAAAGGCGAACTTTCTGTGCTGTTGTTGGGCTGGTCTGCCTCTGGGGCCCACTCAGTTTTGTGACAGATCCGTGGGTTTTGCCATGCAAATGAAGCAAGGCCAGGAGCTTGGGCACAGGAGCCAGAATCACCCTTCATTTTGGGATTTAACATCTGAGGGAGGTAGCTAGGGATCCAGGGCTTGTCACGGAGTGGGCAGAGTGGGCCGAGTGCCGACTATTTGACGCCACGTTTCTCCTGGCCTGGTTTGCAGAAGGCTCTGGAGCAGCAGATGGAGAGTCACCGGGAAGCGCACCAAAAGCAGCTGTCCAGACTTCGTGATGAGATTGAGGAGAAGCAGAGAATCATTGATGAGATTCGGGAGTGAGTTGGCTGGGGGCTCACGGGACACGAGCGGGCACGGGCAGGCCTTGGGAGCCAGACTTAAAGGACATGGCTTTTGGCCAGGGGCCCTTGTCTCTGTGCTTGGACTCTGTGTTCTGCCCAGGTGGTGCTGCCTCTGAGGTCTGTTCTCCCATCTGTAGCCCAACCCCCTGAAGCTCTGTTATAGCAGGTGGCATGAAGGCCCAGCCACCCCTTCACATTACTCCATCCAGTTCAGGGGTGACTCAGCTTGGAAGATGCATGCCCAGGAGCCAGAAAGACTAAATGAAAGTATGAAAAAAAAAAAACCCACAAGACTATTCCTCCCCCAGGAATTAAACACTCCAGAGAAGTAGTTTGGCTTTGCTGCCTCTTCAGCCAACAGATTATGCACCTGTAGCTACCTGGTCACCTGTGCACGCATCTCAAAGACCTGTGCCAGTATGTGTCTGTGCATGGTAGATGCCAATATGCCTTCCCACTGCTATCAGGATAACATCATTGCAGCTTAACTCTGGGTGCTACCACATCCTGCCTTCTCAGAGTCCTCGGGGAACTCCCTGCTCCACAGCACCCTTTCCTTTTCTGTAACACAAGTCCCCCGGCTGCAAAGCTCCCTTCTGAGGGGATCTTATTCTGGGGTTCTTTATGCTCCTTACATAGCAGATCTTCTTGGCAGTCTCTGAACCCCTTTGCAGAACAGTCTTTTAAATGCTCCCCTAAAAGGCGTACTATTACAAAGAAAACATGTCAACTGAAATAGAATTTCACCCACTGCCCCTCCCTCGACTCGAGCAAGATCCCCTCCACCACCCTCACTCCCTTCCCGCCACCACCACCGCTACTTTCTAAAGATGAAGAATTAGATATAGGAAGCAAGGTTGAATTATTTACTTAAGGTCACACGACTAAATAGGAATCAGACTGGAGCTAAGCGTTTAATTCTCCAGGCTACTGATCCAAATCTTTTTAAAGTATGTGAGCTGCTTGCAAGAGCATTTGCATCTTGAAGGAGAGGAGGGGGGAGTGGGAGTCTAGCTGGTGCGCTGGCTCTGTGTACTGTGCCTAAGGACAGGTCTCAGCAAGCCCTGTCCCCACCCCTTCTGCACCTTCCCATTCCAACACACCTTGAGCTTCTCCTGGATACAATTATGATTAATCTCCCTCAAGACGTTCTTCTGAAAGAGAAGGGAAGAAAGAAAGGGAGGTCGTGAGAACATCAGTGCGTGAGTTCCTTGTGAGCTTTCTAGACTTGGGCTCTTGGTGCTTCTGGCTTCCTTCACACAGTGTGTGGTCTCAGCCTCTCAGATGGTTTGATGAGCACCAGCATAGGGCAGAGATGGAATAGACCCACCTGTCTTAGAATTTCTATTGCTGGAGAAAACATCATAACCAAAAGCAACTTGGGGGAGAAAGGATTTATTTCAAGTTAAACAGTTTACAGTTCATCATCAGGGAAGTGAGGATAGGAGCTAAGGCAGAAGCCATGGAGGGGTGCTGCTTAAGGCAGAAGCCATGGAGGGGTGCTGCTTAAGGCAGAAGCCATGGAGGGGTGCTGCTTACTGGCGTGCTCCTCATGGCTTGCCCAGCCTGCCTTTTTACAGCACCCAGCACCACCAGCCCAGGGATGGCACCTCTTCTGATAGTCGGTCCCTACCATATCATTCGTTAATAATAATAAAGTACTACAGACTTGCCTACAGACAGACCTTATGGCGGCAGGTCCTCAATTGAGAGCCCTCTTCCCAAATGACTTCAGCTCTTGTCCAATTGACATAAATTTGACCAGCACAGCCACATGCTGACTTTCTGTGTCCACAAAACCTTAGTGGTGTTCTTCAGAAAGCCTGTTTGAATGTTCAACAGACCAAGGGCTGCCCCCATGTCAGCTGTTGTCCATGGAAGACAGCTTCTGACACATGTGTGGTGTGTGTGTGGGGCAGTGTTGAAATGGCCAAATAGTTAGAGTCTACAGCTGTTCTCTGGGTGTGTAGAGCAGCAGAATGCATATAACAGGGCTCTCTCACTTGCTTGTTCTCTCTTCTCTATTTTGAAGCATCATCCTTTCCCCAATGTCATTATATCCCCACAGAGCCCTTGCACACAAACAAACTATAAATACACCCGCAAAGCCTTTGTTTCATTTCATGCTTCTGAGCTGCTCCCCAGAAATTAGTTTTCACTCGGGCAAAGAAGAAGCTGTGAGGTTGTTCTCTGATCCCTCAGAATCCTCCCGAATTGTTGCCTTTATTGCACAGAACTAATGGGGCTGGAAGAGAACCAGAGCTTTAGGCGGATGACTCAGAAGTTCAAGCTGACCTGGAATATATTGCTTTTTCCTCTCAATTTCAGTTTGAATCAGAAACTGCAACTGGAACAGGAGAGACTCAGCTCTGATTATAACAAGCTGAAAATAGAGGACCAGGAGAGAGAAGTGAGACTGGAGAAGCTCCTGTGAGTGCCTTAACCCTTCCCTGACTTCTCATCCCCGAGGACCAGCCCCAGTGGGGCCCCGGAGACTCTCGCTAGGTCCTGCTGTTAAAAAGCAGCAATGGCTTGGGTGGTTCTTTGCCTAGACTTGCTCGTATGCCTTAGCTGCAAACTAGTTCTGGCGCTCCCTTAGCGGCTCATGATTCATTTCTGTCTCTCAGATTGCTCAATGACAAAAGGGAGCAAGCCAGGGAGGACCTCAAGGGACTGGAGGAGACTGTGGTGAGTCACTCTCAGGGGCCTGATTTGTGTTTGATCTACTGAATTGTCTATTCTAAAATTTTATCTGCGTGCACCTCTCCTGTATCGCATTTAGCTGAAGCATTCTACGGCAGACAGGGATTTGTAGAATTACTTCTTAACAGAATTAATCCACCAGATACTTAGTTATTAGTGCCGTAATCCTGAAATACTTGACTAAGAATTGAGCTCCATTATAAAGCCGTGTCTGCATGTTGTGACTCCACTCAACTCTGAACAGATGTTTAGCAAGCACCTACTTAGTTGGGCCCTTGTCTAGATGCTTGGCCATATCAGTACACACTGTAGGGAGATTTTGTCCTCTGGATGCTGACCTGATGAAGTGAGCAGAGGGAAGAACACGCAGAAGCAGTAACTTGTGGCAGCAACAGGGACATCAGTGTGCATCTGGATGAAGGCGGGTAGAGGGCAGGCCCGTGCGGACAGTGCTGGAGCCGGGGCCCAGAAGGGGGGGCCAGAAAGAAGATCAGGAGGCCCTGCATGCCTCTGAAGGTGCTCAGGATTTGAAATTGCTGTTGGGTTTCTCTGTGCTATGCCTACAGCCGTTGGCTTTCCCTGGCAGCTTTGGTTTCAGTGGCTGTGCAGGGTAGCAGTTTGGTCACACGTCACAGCTGTGGCTTATCCCAAACATCCTAGCATTGTAACACAGTGAAAATGTGTTTAGGCTTGCACATGTTTAAATTCAGTGGCACCTTCTGATCCCACTCATGTGTCATGGAGTCTATGTGGGACAGAGCCCATCCACAACGACCTGGAGACTCAGACTGTAGGCAGATGGCTACTCCCATCTGGAACTGAGGCTACATGCTGGCTCCTGGGTCAGTACAAAGTGCTCTTCAGAGAAATGAGGACACAAGCCTTTGGGACAGGGGTCAGATGCCTGTGCTGGCAGAAGGTTTGACCTTTCAAGGGTGACATCTATAGGGAACAGACACAAAGCCATGAAGTCCTTCACCTATATAGTTTAATAGAGCAATGCAGTGCATTAACTGAATGTCCTTATAGAAATGCAGGCAAGTATTGAACAGTGAAAGTTTCCTAGATTCCTGCCATCCTGGATGTGTGATAATTCCAGATGTTCCCTGCTTGTGCCCCATGTGCACCCTTTATCCGTGCACCCTTGTTTACCTTCTGTGTCTCTGCTGTCCTCACACAAAGCTTGCACGTGCATTAGCACACACAGTTTGTCAGCACAGCACACACGAGAGTCTTCTGGGCTTGGCCAGAGGCTCTGATTGTCCGTATGATGTTCATATATATTCCTATACATGCACACACAACTGCATCACACTAGTGATTTGTTTATTCAAAAACATTCTGCTCATTTTACACAAGTTGTTGTGTACTTCAGACTCACGCTTGCTTGCCTTTCTCGCCTTTCTCATTCCTTTCCTCACAATGCACAGATGCTCAGTAAACTGAGACATGCACATTCAGTCCCAGCCATGGCTCACACTCAAATATAGCACTCTCATGGGCCCCCTCTCACACATACACAATCTTTCACATACACTTTCTCACACAAATATAACACACATACACACAATGCTCTCTTTCTGACATATATATTCTTTCACATTTCTCTCTCACACACACTTTCTCATACACACTCTCCCTTCCATATACAATTCTTCACACACACTTTCTCACACACACAATCTCACACACATTTTCTTTTCTGTACACACTTTCTCACACATGATCTCTCTTACACACTCTCACACACACTCTTTCTCACGCATACAATCTCTCTCACACACAATCTCACAATACTTTCTCTCACACACACACTATACATGCACACACTCTCTCTCTTTCATATCCCCACTGTACCCCGTCTTTTCCCACTCACATACCAACTTACGCTCTCACACGCCTATCCTTCCTTGTTCTTTTCCCTGTGAGCATGATGAATATAGGACTAGTAGTCAGCCCCTTTGCTGTCTTAGGTCCTCGAATGTGTAGTAAATGGCACGTTTTCTTAGTGGCCTCTGTCATCTACTCGGTTATTCTCTCTCTTTCCCTCCCACAGCTCATTTCCTTATTTCCTTAGTAATCTGGCTGTGCCTACACACGTTCACTCTCACAGGCTGTCCCCCACTTACAAGCATGTCCATCCACCCCACACACAAGGACAGATCCACTGACGTGGTGCCTCCTCTTCCTCTCTCCCTTACCACCCTCATGTCCCCGCCCTTAAATCCAGGACTAGATTCCTGCAGTGCATGCTGTTTGAGACCTGAGTGTTTACCCTCAGCCTTGGATTCCTCCCACACTGCGCTGTAGACATTCTTTAGAGACAGGCTCTTACTGTCCTTGGCTGTCCATTCTGTTCTCAAGGCCTCCCGTGCCAGCCTTCCCTGCCTCCTGAGCACTGTGGGGAGGGGTAGGATGCTGCCTCTAGAGTGGACTCTTGAGAACTACACTCCAGACAGGCCATCTATGCCGTTCTATGCTGAAGGCAGGACATTGACCACTTCCTCCTGATCCCACCTCATGCCACATGGACCGCCTCTCAGGTGCTAGCCTCACTGTCCTCCATGATAGGATGCTTACCCTTGAAGCCCTGCCTGGAAGTCAGTAGCTTCATGATGGGAAGAGACCTGAGGGAAGTTGGAGGATGTAGAAATAATGATGAATGTAATAGAGGAAAGGCTATTGCTGCAGGGACCCAAGTGACAGCTGCCGAAGGACGGCAGCGTAAACCATCATAAATGCGTTGACTGCCCCGGCCAAATGATTAAAAATGAGAGAAAGGGGCCAGCACAGGACTCTTAGGTTGTATTCATGTCCCAAGGAAAGGCCTGGCTCTTGGGCAGAGAGGTCAGACCTTCTTGCCTCCCCTTTGTGTGGTGGTACTTTTCATCAGAAAATATCAACTGTGATCACAGGGTGGGCAGAAGTAAGAGATCTGAGGGGAGGGACAGCATGCAGAGCATTTGTGAACATTAAGGGATGCTGGGACTGAACTCCCTCCAGCAGGGGTTTGGGGCAGGCTGGATATTGGTGAGCACTGACTTGCAGCCCTGTTTCTGTGCTGTGAGGTGGCTCACTCATAGATGGGACTGTGCACTGTGTGCACATTAGTCATAATACCAGGCCTGCTTGGCTTCCTGCAGAAACCAATTTACCCCATCCAAGGATGCAATTGACTTCAGGTGCTTCTTATTTCAGCACAGAATTGGATCTAGTAATAAGGTCTTAAATTAACAGAGAACCTTATTCCAAGGAACTTAGTGTTTCTTTAACTCTGGGTCCTGTTCAACCTTTTAAATGTAAGTCTATGTAAATTTCATCCCCTGACATCGGGTCAATTTATATAGATGAGAAAATTGAAGATTCTCTGTCTCTTCCTAATTTATAAGGAGATAATTTACATGAAACTAATACATGCTTGTGTAAAAAACCATATTAGGAACCAGGTTGGAAAGATGTAGGTAAGAGTACTTACTACTTTTGTAGAAGACCGGAGTTCAGTTCCCAGCATGCACACAGGGCACTCATAACCACCTATAAGTTCAGTTCCAGATGATCCAGTGCCCTCTTCTCAAACCCTACAGCACCTGCATTTATGATGTACATAGGCATGAATTTCAGACCAATCAGAACTACAGAAAATAATATCCCAACTAACATTTATATATAAATGTTATACATATTTATATATGTACATGTATATGTAAAAATAATATTTACATGTATATATTATGTAGACAAAGACTTGAATAGAAGGAAATGCTTAGATCTTCTGGTTTTATTACCAAAGATTAGCAGGTTTGGTTCAGGCCCTTGTCTCCTCACTCATAGTTTTAGGAGTTCATTCATAGAAAATAATCCAAAATGAAGGAGGAAATTGCAGTTGCCAGTTCTTGGGATATGAACTCATATTAGCCATTGTACCGACCACTTACTGAGGCCAGATATTGTCCCGAGAGATTGCTAGATCTTCCTGTCTAGTCTTGATGCCAGTGAGTCAAATTCTCTTTATCTTCATCTCAAAAAATGAGAAAACGCACAGGAAATTCAGATGACTTGCCCAGCGCCACCAGGTGGAGAGTCTGGGGACTGCTCATCCCTGAGCTGCGGATGTGAGGCAAACAAACTTGTGAGCTGGGGTAGTGGTGGGTGAAGCATCATGGGAAGTCCCATCCAGTACAGATGAACCATGGTTACCTTTGATTTAGCATGTTGATATGAGATGTAATATTTATATCGGAAGTAAACAAAACCAAACCAAAAGGGGAGCCCATTCTGATAGGCAACTTACTAGAAATGTTTGTCTGGCTCCATTGAGAACAGAGTAGAGGAGCTGGCTGTGCTGTGGCTTACAGCCAGTAGTCTGAGTTCCCTGGCCCTTGCACCCTGTGCTCCTGAAAGCCATGTGAATTGAAGAGTGGGCGAGGTACCACAGCAGCAGCAGTTATCAAGCAAATGCAGCACCAGTTCAGTCTACCACCCCACTGACTGCATGTGAAAAATCTCTTCCAGTCCAGAGAACTCCAGACCCTTCACAATCTGCGCAAACTCTTCGTCCAGGACTTGACCACCCGGGTGAAAAAGGTGAGTCCTGTCAGTTCTGAACAAGGTGAGGAGAAGAGTTGGAGCCGTGAGGTATCATTTAGACTGAAATATCACTTGCTCGAATTAAGGCTGGTTATGCTAAAAAATTAATTACCTCATGTCAGAAAACCTTATTAAAAGAATGTGCTTCAGGCTGAAATTACTTAGGAATATTTTACCATCTGATTTTCCTCCTTAGCAAAAGGAAGTTATAATGCTGTCCCTGGCTGGCCTTTATTTAAAATGACACATATTCGTCTCACCCCCCTGTGTGAAAGTCACTGCTTTGGGCCAGAAAAGTCCGGCATTCTTGTCAGAAGATAGCATGGTCCCCTAGTGTACAGAAGAGAGATGGACAGAGACTCACGTTGTCTATGGAGTATGTGAGGTGCATGATCCTCACATTTGTCTATGACCCTCATATTTGTGTGGGATGCATTAGTATTGAGTTTGTACTTGTTTCCCTGGCCACCACAGTAGGTTCTGGAATCCCTGCATTGTAGGTGTGGTTCTAGGCTTGAGTGTGAGTGTGGGACTGAAAGGGCCTGGGCTTAAGTGTCTGAGATCTCAAAATCATGTCATCTTAGGGAGTCTCCATATTGCTGCTCAGAAACTTAATTGAAATGAGTGAACACAGGAAAGGCATGGGGAGATTAAAGGAAGGGATTAAGGAAAGCATGCTCAGATGTTTAGTGAAGGCACACACGTCTGAGTGTGAGTACACATGTGTGTACACATGGGTGTGTTTGAAGGAGCAAAGGAGCAAAGGTCATATAGTAAAAAGCGAGAGGTTGACAGAAGAATGCATGCACAGATGTTTAGTAAAGGCATACACATGTCTGAGTGTGAGCACAGGTGTGTGTACACATGGGTGTGTTTGAAGGAGCAAAGGAGAAAAGGCCAGCTATAGTAAAAAGCAAGTGATTGGCAGAAGCAGGGGTAAGAGGGACAGAATTAACAGCACAGATGGGTTCCAGGACAGCCAAAGCTACACAGAGAAACCCTGTCTTGAAAAACCAACTAAGCACAGATGGATGTTCTACTTAGTAAAGAGAAAGTGCTGATTTTTCCCAGAGTTCAGAGAGAGTCAAGCTAGAAGCATTTGCAGGGAATTCCAGGACAGTACAAAGAAGCCATATCTGATGGCTGGTGTCCTCAGGGGAAGAGGGAGAAGGTGGAGCCCAGGGAGATAAGATTGAGCCAGCTGTGCATAGAATCTACTAGGGATAAGTTAAACGGGTTGCTGAACAGGGCAGTGCATACCCAACAGGAAACAGTGTGCAATTGGCACTCACTCGTGACAGCATGGCTCTAGCAAGTTGAAATCTTGGTAATGCGAAAGGCAAAGGCAGAGACTCCTGGGAGATTTTCAAAGCCTGAGTGGCAATGGTCAGTGCACTGTTTGAGGAGCACACTCTACAAAGCACATTTATTACCTTGGGGCCTGCACCAGGGAGGAGGATGAGGCCAGGATTGATGTGATGGGCAGGAATGGCACCTGATGAGACCAATAAAGATGAGCCCTATGCCTTGGGGAAAGGGGGGTGCTGTCCAGAGGAAGGTTAAGAGGTGGAGTCAGAATACTCTAACTTCATTTTATAAAACTTTCTAAGGATGACCTACTTTTAGACTTCTGGCCGGTGGGCCTCTGGCAGCCACTTTGGCATCACCTGGGGATATGTTTAAATACACAATACACTGCAGATCTGAGGAATCAGAGGCGGGGGTGGGCTCAGCACTCTGAGTTTTAGTAAGTGTCCTGGGCTCCTGATACATAACCATGTTGAGAGTTTCTGCTTGGGGCGGAATTGATGATAGAAACCATTACCCTGCTGGAAAAGGATGGTTTCTTCTGCTGTCACACCAGACAGGCATGTTTTGCTATTTTTGAATGTCAGGTTGTGTTTCCACATGCACTTCCTAATTTATCTGTGGCACCTTGCTTGTCAAGAGTGTGGAGCTGCCGCCAGTTTCAAGATCAGATAAATCTGAAGGATTTTCCCAGCACCTGGATGCTGAGACGGGGCTGAGCCTGCCTCATTGAGGAGCTGCATTGCTTTGGGTGTTTAAGAGACAAGCCGAAGCCGTTAGGATCTCCCAGTGGCAACAATGGCTCTGGCTGACAGGCTTGGTAATTTCTCATCTGATCTTGATGGCTAAGCTGAACTTGAGTCTTATGCTCATTTCCACACTGGATCTTCTTAATAAGTTGTGAGCTTTTTCTTTTGAAAAGAGAAATCTCTTTATCGGCAGGGGAGAGCTACATTTCGTTTGAGAGAAATGTGTGTGCAGCATACAAAAGCAGATCTGAAGGCATTCTTATTCCAGCATCCTAAAATAACACCTCACAACACTTGAGTGGAAAGCAGGGAAATTTATCGGGACGTTCCCTGACTGGAAACTTTTACTACAGCTCTTCATTTTCACTTTCAGACTGTTCTTTAGTGGGGTTGAGGATTTTCTTTTTCAAGAGTGATAATGTATCTTGAACACTGGGTTGGTGACTGGGGAGGGGAGGGGGAAGCGGGTCATGATACTTACTGTCATGTTGGATACAGAGTGTGGAGCTGGACAGTGATGATGGAGGGGGTAGTGCCGCTCAGAAGCAGAAGATCTCCTTCCTGGAGAATAACCTGGAGCAGCTTACCAAGGTGCACAAGCAGGTGAGTGTGCTCACTGTACCGTGTCCCAGCCTCTGCTCTCTCCTGGGCACAGCTTTGGCTGGTTGCCTGTAACACAGGGAGAACAGTTCTGATGTTGGATATCTGTACATGGCATGGTCAAAGAAAAAAATGGAAGTCCTCAAAAATCCCTGGATCTTGGTAGGAACCATATTCCTGGCTATTAAAGAGGTGGAGGAATCACTCAAGCTTAGGTGCTGAAGACCAGCCTGGGCACCATAGTGAGATCCTGTCTCAAAGGGACAAGAAGATCTGGGGGAGTTAGGTGAGGAGTGAGAGGTAGATGTGATGATCAAGATACATCGTATACGTTCTAAAAGAATTAATAAACAAGATAGAAAAAAAGTCCATGCCTATAGCCTCAGTAACTTTCTTTATGTATGAAAAACTTCCTTTGGCTAACAAGATAGCTCATTCCATAATCATGTGCTGTATGATTGGTTGATCCCAAGAAACCCACAGAGTAGAGAAAGAAAACTGACTTTCACAAGATCCCCTCTGACCTCTGTACACGTACCATAGAACATATGTGCCTGCACATACACATATGAGGCAAGAATATATATATATATATATATATATATATATATATATATA